>JAURVB010011270.1:0-44694 GCA_033002965.1 Piper betle | reverse complement strand
TTAATACAAGTTTTACACAATTCTCAACATGGTATCAGAGCTATCGCCAAACCCTCACAATACTCTGTGTTTTTTGCTGCGCTCGGCATCGTCATCGCTGCAAAGATCAATTGCTTTTGCTGGTGATCTTTGGTGTGGAAGAGCATTGTTGCATAGTAAAGGAAGCTTTGGGAGGGTTTGGTGTTCTTACTCTCCTAATCTGATTGAACTGCTATTGTTCTGTTTGTGATAAATCTCTGTTTCTTTGTGACAATTCAAGTTCACAGTTGTTACTTCATCAGATTGCTTTATTTTGAGCTGTTTGCATTGTTTTTGCTACACTAAATAGTAATGGCAAATGATCAAGTTGATACTTCCACTCATGATAGTCAGAGAGGAAATTCTTCTGAACAAAACACTTCGTCGATGTTGCCTGATCTATTGAGATTTCCTGTTGATCCATTGTTGCAGCTTCAATGGCAAACAATGTTTGGCAATACAACATGTCCAGGTCAATCATCGGCATCAAATGCTATGTTTTTAAACTCTTCACTTCGTTATCCATATCCAATTCATGTTCATGCTCCTTCATTTGTAACAATTCGGTTGAATGCAAAGAACTTTCTGCTATGGGAATCTCAGATCCTGAATTTGATCGAATCACAGAAACTGTATTGGATTTATTGATGGATTTGTTCATTCTCCTCTACATATTGGTTCTTCTGATTCCATTGTTGTTAATGGAGAATTTTTGGCATGGAAAAGGACTGATAAATTGATAAAGGGATGGATAATTGGATCGTTGAGTGAGGAAATTCTTCGTCAAGTTGTTGGACTGGATACAACTGCAGATGTGTGGAAATCATTAAAGGAATATTTCAACAAAAAGACTATAGATAGGGAGTTAACATTACATCATCACCTGGAAACATTACGAAGAGATAATTGTGAATCTCTCGATGACTACCTTCTGAAATTCAAAGCAATTTGTGATGAACTAGCTGCAATCGACAAGCCACTAATGGATGATAGAAAATCATTTTGGTTACTGAATGGCCTAGGAGCAAATTATCAAATGTTCACTACTATGACTTTGAGGCCACCATTACCTAACTATATTGAATTGCTGTCAATGTTGCATAGCTATGAATCCAGGATTTTACTTCAAGATTCAAATTTGGTAACACAACATGTTGCATTTGCTGCAAACAAGTATAAAAAGGCAAAGGCAAATGTTCAGAAGTTCACTTCAGAGAATCGAGGCTTTGAACCTGCTGCTGTCACAAATTCCTTGGCCTCAGAACTAACAAAGAAGCTCACTATTAATGCTGATTCAAGCAAATCTATTTTTCAACCTATCAAGTCTGATGAAGAACTCAAAGAAGCTTTACGCAAATTTAAAATTGTCTGTCAAATTTGTCACAAACCAGGACACACTGCTTTTAAGTGTTTCAAACGAAACACAGTATTCAAGGAGAAGAAGTCATCTGATGAGGTTAAGCATGCTCAACATGCTCTGAGTGCTTTCCAAGCTCAGAATGTTGATGTCAATCAATGGTTACCTGACTCAGGTGCGTCCTCTCATATGACTGGAAATCTCTCCTTATTTGATGATTATGTGTGCTATGATAAATCAGATGTTGTGTTTATTGGTGATGGAAAACAGTTAGATATTGAACACATTGGTTCTGTTAGTATATATACTATTTCTAGACCAGTAAAACTAACAAATGTGTTACATGTACCTTCTTTACAACAAAATTTGTTGTCAATTAGTCAGTTCACCTCTGACCATAATTATGTTTTTCATTTTAACTCTGAGGGATTCCATGCGACTGACAGAAGATCTGGAAGAGTAATTCTCTCTGGCACTCGAACAAACTGCATCTACAATATCATGTCTGGACAACATCTTGGTCTTTATTCAAATCGACAAAGGAAGACATTAGATTTATTTTGGCACTTTAGACTTGGTCATTGCTCTTTTAAGACTCTCAAAGTTCTGAAGACTCAAGGACGTATACAAACTACATCTGAAAACTTTGATTGTGCGGTTTGTAGTACCTGTCAAGTAGCAAAATCTACTAAATTACCTTTCTTAGACAGTGATGCTAGATCTGATGTTCCTTTCCATAAAGTTCATTGTGATCTGTGGGGACCAGCTCCTCTAGCTGTCAAATGAAAAATTCAGATATTTTGCTACTTTTGTTGATGATTGTACTAGGTTTATATGGTTCTATCCATTATACAATAAATCTGGCTTCTTTACTATCTTCAAATTGTTTGAGAAACTTGTTGATCGACAGTTTTCTGCCAAAATAAAGTGTCTTTAGATGGATGGAGGGGGAGAATTTACAGGTCATGTTCTCCAAACATACTTGGCTGAGAAGGGAATTTTGCATCAAGTAACATGTCCTCATACTCCTGAACAGAATGGAGTTGCTGAACGAAGACACAGATCCATTGTAGAGACTGGTCTAGCTCAATTATTTCACAGCAAAGTGCCAAATCAATTTTGGGTACATAGTTTCCAAACTGTTGTTTATGTGCTCAATAGGAGGCCATCAGCTATTTTGCCGAACAATTCATCTCTATTTTTTGAATTGTTCAAAAGAGAGCTGGACTATTCCTCCTTACGAGTGTTTGGATGTAGGTGCTATTCGTGTCTTCAAGCATACAACACGAATAAGTTTCAACCACCTTCTCTTCCATGTGTGTTCTTAGGGTATAAAACATCCTATAAAGGTTATGTGTATTACAATCCTCAGTCCAGAAAAATCCATATATCTCGACATGTGATTTTTGATGAACAAGTTTTTCCTTTTGCTGACACTGGTCATAGTTCTTCATCGCCATCCTCTCAAGCAAAGTTTAATACTTATTTAGACTTTGCTCCTTTGCCTAATATGTTACCATCTACAACAAGACGAGATGAAAAATTGATTTCACCTGTTCAAGAAAATCAATATGATCCTCATGTTTTAACTATTTCCATTGCTGACAGTAATGAAGAGAATAGTCCTTCTTGCATTTAGGTGTGTGATGCTTCAATTCCATCTTCTTCTAAGTCTAAGTGTGTTGAAGGCCACTAAATGATTACTAGATCCAAAGTAGGTATTCTAAAGCTAAATCCAAGATATGCTTTGATCACTGCTGTTGAAGCTATTACTAAACCTAATTCAGTCAAGGCCCACTTTCTCATCCTGGATGGTTAAAAGCAATGCAAGAAGAACTAGCTACTTTGGAGGAGAATGATACATGTGAACTTGTTGATAAGGAAAGACGTATGAATATCATTGGCACTAAGTGGACTTTTAAAGAAAAATATAATGTTGACAATACTATTGACAGATTGAAAGCTTGGCTAGTTGCAAAAGGCTATAATCAGCAGCAAGGTGTTCATTATTCAGAGACATTCTTACCTGTTGTCAAACCAACAACTGTAAGACTTGTTTTATTTCTTGCTTCTATAAAAAATTGGTATGTGCACCAAATGGATGTTAAGAATGCATTTCTTAATGGTGAGTTGCAAGAAACTGTTTATGTTTCTCAGCCACTAGGGTATATGAATGCATTGTATCCTAATGTTGTTTGCAGACTTAAGAAAGCTTTATATGGTCTCAAGAAGACACCGAGAGCTTGGTATAATAGGTTTAGTTCTTTCTTATTCTCTCAGGGGTTTCTGTCCAGTAATGCCGATTCTTCTTTGTTTGTTTTGAAACAAGATGATAACATTGTTATTCTTCTTTTATATGTTGATGACATGTTAATTACCGGAAATGCATCAAGACAATTAGACAATTTTTTGATTCAACTTCATCACAAGTTTGTTATGACGGATCTTGGATAGGTTCATCATTTTCTTGGGATCCAAGTGCAAACCACCATCAGGTCTTTTCTTGTGTCAAAAGAGGTATGCTTTACAGTTACTTCAAAAAGCAGGGCTGCTGGATTGTAAACCATTGTCCACGCCAATGGTTAATAAGATTACCATTCTAGAGAATTCTCCTCTACTCTGCAATCCAACTTTGTATAGAGAATTAGTTGGTTCATTACAATATTTAACATTTACGAGACCTGATATTATGTTTGTTGTTAATTGGGTATGTCAACATATGCATAATCCTACTGAATTTCATCTTGCTCAAGTGAAGAGAATTCTGAGATATGTAAAGGGCACTTTGAAGTATGGCCACTTTCTTACTTCTAATACTGATTTTTAGCTATCAGCTTATTCTGATACAGATTAGGCAAGTTGTCAAATTACACGAAGATCTACTACAGGGTACTAAACATTTGTTGGTGCTAATTGTATTTCATGGTCTTCTAAGAAACAACCGACTATTTCCAGATCAAGTACAGAAGCTGAATATTGCGCCATGGCTATTGCTACAGTTGCGCCATGGCTATTGCTGCAATTGAAATAAATTGGATCACATATTTACTCTAAGATCTTCACATACTTCAATCTAATGTTCCTGTGCTCTATTGTGATAATCTTAGTGCTTTGTTTCTTTTTGTGAATCCTATTTTTCATGCTCGTACTAAGCATTTGATTATCATTTTGCGAGAGAACAAGTTGCTCTGAAAAAGCTTGAAACACGGCATCTCTCCACAACATAACAACTTGCTGCCATTTTCACCAAGGCCTTGCTGTTTCAGCCTTTCTCCGGAACTTTGTTCAAGCTTGGAATTGTAGCCATGTCGCTTGAAGGGGGATATTAGAGATGAGAGTATGTAAAGAATGAAAAAGAAGGTAAATTTCAGTATATTAGAGTGTTACTGTAGCAATGGCTATGTCCATCTTTTGCTTGTTGAGCAAGCATTCTAGATTGTTCTTATTTGTGTACGTATAAAGGCTTAATGCCAATGTTAATACAAGTTTCACACAATTCTCAACAACTTTATCCGAGATCGGATTAAGTGAAGGAGAAGATTATCACTTTGGAGTATACCACGTCAGCTACAACATTATATAACGACCAAAGTATTGACCGGTGTTCATCATCAATGTTTAAAGTCAGTTGATGCCCCTTCATAGCCTGACGCGGAGTGTTAAATATTGTTATGATAGAATATTATTGTGAACGAGTTTTTAGTTTGTTGCTTAAGTGGTTGTTTGATGAGATATCACAGATATCTTATTTGTACATATTAATTGTGTTTCCTTATATTTAGTAGATGGTTGTAACTGTTTTGCAGTATAAATAATATACTAATTGATCTCGGGAGACTTATGTTTAGAGTTTTAGTAGATGGTTGCAACTGTTTTGTAGAATAAATAATATACTAATTGATCTCGGGAGACATATGTTTCGAGTCACCTACTTCTACATCTAACAGATACTACAAAGTCTATTTCAGCGGCAAAATTGATGATGGATTTCAAATAGCTTTGCAGATACGTCTGGTCTGTCAGGCTGCACCAGACAACGTACTGATTGAGCTTAAGATGTCGACCATCTCTGGTTTCCATAGTTATTTCTGCTGTAATAGGCAATGAAGGGTTTGCAAGTGCAAAAATGCCAGATTTTTCTTCAAACAGTACTTAAAAATGTGAATTTCACTAAATATAATTGCACCAAGCTGTGCTAAGCCAATTTGGAGCATTAACATAATTTTCCTTTCTCTTCTAAAGCATGTTTGGTGATCATCAAAGCCGTGTTTTGGGGATTGCTATTGCAATGATAGTCTTGATCTCCATTGTTACAGTTGCTTTGGCATCTTGAAAATCTCAAGCTCACTACTGACACCAGCTGTCACCTGAAAACCATGATTCAAATATGTATATTGCCAATGAAATTTTAAATAGGTGCAGCTGTATCTTTACTAGTGATAGGTACTGTTGTTTGTGGGATCACAAACTTGGAAAAGATGGTTTCTTGGCTCTTAAGTTAGAGGAGGGGCTGGACATTTTATAGTTAATAGGAGGCATGTGGTCTTGCTTAAATGGGTTTCTAGGTTGGCAGTAGGTGTAAACGAGCCGAGCCGAACTGGGTTGTTTTTTAATTCGACATGATTTTTGACAAGCTTGAGCTCGTTTGAGGGCTCGACGAGCCTTTGATTTATTATAGTTCGAGTAGTTAGTCCAAAATTTATGGTGTTTAGGCTTGGTTCGTATTCGGCTCGTTTTGTTTTTGAGTTGAACAAATGTTTGTGTTCGGCTCGTTGTGTTTTCAATTATATTGAATGGAAGCTAGGGTTGCTAAACGGGCGAGCGAGCCAAGCTCAACTTGTGCTCGAACTCGTTTTAAATAGTTTAAAGTTTGTTTAAACTTGGCTTGAGATCGAACGAGTTTTCAACATATATGCTTAAAATTGACTCGAGCTCATTCGTGAGCTTGAAACCGACTTAATTATAAAGTCAAAAGTATATACTTAAAAAACACAGTCAGTGCATCAATTTAAAGACCTCTCACCTAAGCTATCCCACTACTTTGTTATTATGTTGTATATAAATAAATATAATTAGTTACAATTAAATTTATTAGTATATATATATAAACTATCTTAGCTGGGGGCAAATAATATTTCTGTCTCAAACTTTAATCTAGATCGTTCGATTACAAAGACGACCCAAATTTGATAAAAAAAACAAAACAAAAAACACCCCCACATCACCATCATTTAGTACGTAGTTAATAATAACATTTATTTATGATTTTAAATGTATTTTGAGTAGACAAGTGATATTATATATTTTATTATATTATTTTATCGAGTTGAGTTCAAGTTATAACTAAGTCGAGGCGAGTCGAACACTGCCTTACTCAAACTTGACTTGTAGAATTCGAGTTTGAGTCTTCAAGCTCGAGTATTTAAATATTGAGTTTCTAGATGTTAATATTTTAATTTTAGATAAATTAAACTCATTCTTTTGGTTGTATATAACATTTGCATAGTTCACCTTATGTTATAGTTCCAACTTATATCTAACCAAAATTGAAATTTTATTTTGATGACTTATTACTGGGTTATAAAATAATGTTGTTATATGCACTAGTTAGCTAGTGTGTGTGTGTAATTAGGTAAGTAGTTACTAATAGGACAAAGATAATGGTAAATATACAATATTATATAAATTGAGTATTACTAATTTTTGCTTCTGTTAATTATTAATAAAGTAATAAGTAGTAAGTCCTTGACAATTTGCATTAAATCCATTGCAATTTGTAGTTAGTCCTTGGCAATTAGTAATAAATAGTTCTAAGTATTTATTAGTAAGTAGTTCGTAAGTATATCAATTATTAGGATTATACCACTATCATGTAAATAGTTGTTCAGGATATAAAATAATTAACTTATATAGGATCAAAATTTTCTTTTCAATATTATATAAGTTCAACGTGACCTCAATAATATTGACGAACTAAGTCGAACCGAGTATTTATTCGAGTTTGAACATATCGAGCTCGAGTTTCGAGCCAATTTGAGTCGAACACTCTTTAGCTTAAGCTCTGTTTGTTGTTCAACGAGTTATTCATTTCGAGCCGAGTATTTTTTCGAGCACAAAATTAACGAGCACGAGTTCAAGCCAAATCGAGCCGAACGTAAAATGCTTGCGAGCTAGCTTGGCTTGTTTACACCCCTAGTTGGCAGGTGTCTTCAAGGTTGATATTGAAGCTTATGTCTATTTGATTTAGAGTTCTTACTGGAAATTGCAAGACGGTATTCAATGGATTATTAATTGAACTCGTAGCTGATCATTAAGTCGTGGCCTCATCTAGGATGCAGAGGGTACTTCCCATCAACTTTGTCTTCCCTCCTCATTCAATAATTGGTATGGCTATCTGGCGTACTTACATCTTCAACTTCCAATGTGTGAAGATAACCGGTTGTATTATTACCGTTTAGGAATGTATGTTTATGGGACACTCCATGCCTTTGATGAACATTTAATAACAGATGTCTCTGATATAGAATTTGCTGCTATGTTAGAAAATCATAGTTCTGGCAAACACCTAAAGATGATGGCATGTGTACCTTTGCGAGTTTGTTTCTCCTAAAATGCTTGTCGGTGATCGTTCAAGATGGTGTAGCACATTTCCCGGCTATTTCGAGACAAAATCATATGCTGGCAGTAAAAAAAAAAGATAAAACTTCATGGGCAATGGGTTGAATTGAGCCTCCGCTTGAATAAAGTACTCGTGGAGAAAATTGAGACGCATAGTATGGGTCTTTGGTGGAAGCTATTGGTTCTTTATCTCCTAATTCTGCCAGTTTCAGACAACAAGAACAAGTTGTAAGATCTGGCACCGTCTCGCTTTTTCTCGAAGTTGTTCATCTACTTGGAAGGTCATTGGAGGAGTAAATCTTGGAACTTAGTAAAAGACAGATGGAAATGATGTTCCTTTGGCTTGTAAATACATAAAGCAACGTGCAGTTAATGTCGATCAATGGAGTACTTACAACTAAAGCGTTAGTTTGCAAGCCATGGGGAGGCTAAATACCGATTACAAAAACTAAAAGAGTATATTAACAAATAATAGAATTTTTTAAAATAATGGTGGTTTTTGGGATGGATAATAAAGGGTAACAATTAAGAACGAAAGATTCATAAGCCTCCAGCTCGTACGTAACTCTAGCAATGTCCTAGAGTTTGTATTTTCAAGGATATGACAAGCCAATGAAGAATCGGATATACACTTGAGAAATACAATTACTTGTTCTAACGCACATGTACAATAGACAAGAAAACCATTTGAAACCCTGATCTAAATTTTTAACATCATCCGCGTGGAATAAGCTACAAGCACATCAGACTTCTACAACAGCATCAGACATCGACAACACCGTCAGACTTCTACATTACTTCAGGCTTGTTGGTAAACTATAGGTCAATAACAAGCCTCCTTTGGTATCCTTCACATTCAGCAACTTGATATTATGCATGAAACTTGTTAAGAAGAATTAGTTAAGAATTTTCTGTGCTCCAACTCTAGAATTTCTCCTCCATTATCTTCATCAAAACTACATTTGTAGAAGCTGTATAAGATAATAGTATATGATGACTCCAGAGCAGTTAAAAAAGAGGGGGAAAAAAGGAAGAAGAAGAACCGAAGAAGATAGAATATGACAAAAGTAATCATTAACATCACAACCACACACATACCTTCGATCCTTGGTTAAAATCATTACCGTTTTAGACAATTGAAATTTGACGAGAAAGCATCCTTCATCCAGAACAAGAAATCGAGCATGGGTAGTGGATAGTAGACCTAATGTTAAGATTTAAAACTTAGAAAGGAAGTAAGAATGATTTTAGGATCCCAAGCAGCAAAAAAAGAAAGAAAGAAAGAAAAAACTAAAATCTTACTTTTCATTCTGGACCAAAAGGAGGTGTTGGCCCTAGCTTGGAGCTGAAGCTTAAAAACATTAACAGTTTGCGGATTCCCAAGTGATATGGACAGCCAAGACATATCGTAGGAGAATGTCATGCCCCAATTTCAGCTCTATAAAGCCCTACGCGCATCTGGAAAATTGAAAACCAAATAATCAAAACCACAGATCAACATATAAACTGAAATCAAATTATCTAATAGATTAGTCATACCTCTTGCTGAAGGTTTGAGTTCGAGGTGTTAAAGACACGTACAATACTTCCATAATTACTTGCAGTTGCAAGAAACAAGCCATTTGTACATATTTTGGCAAATGTCAAATTAGATTTGTGTGCCTTAATATAATACCTCACTGTATTTGATACAATTTGCACTTCTCCAGTTTGGAATCCAGGACAAGCCAAAAACTATTGGTTCATCATATGATGCAACACATACACCACATATATTAGCTCCGGTTGCAATTCTTCTAATCACTACTAGACGTGAAATTTCTGCATGCAAACCTCGCGGTCTTTCTGGAATCTTGAGAATCAATACCTCACCATCAAGAAGAACATATAAATGGTCTTTTGCCAGTGTCATGGCTCGTATTTCATCTAAAATATCCATCTTTCCCGTCAAAAAGAAACCAATACTCTCACTAACAGCAAGAGCCCGGGAACTTTACCTCGTAAATCAAAAGGCCGGTACTTGATATTGGAAGTTTCCCTCCCCATGAAACCCCAACGAAGAAAGAAACCAACAGGGCATCGTCGAGAGCAGCCAGAAAAATGAAGCAGCACCAGAGTGCCTAGCCACCCTCCCTGATCGAACATAGCGGGAAGGTGAGCGCCCGGGCGCTCTTATGTCCAGCACCCAGGCGCTGATCTCCCGGTTACGCAATGAGAACGTGGTATGGAGTGAGCGTCACAGCGTCGCGGCGCAGGCTTACACGGGTAGGCTGATTTTTGGCCCGTTTATGCATAAAAATGTACCTATTTTTTCAGATACGATGTTAAAAGAGTTTTAGGGCGTAGGTGTAAAAATCAGAATTGGAATTAGTTTTTGAGGGAGTCACTAAATCGAATCGAATCGGTCTAAATCGATTTAGTTGAATCGGTCCAAATTAGTCCTATATAAAAATTTTAATTTAGTCAAAATCGATAGGTTATTAGTTATAGAACATATTATTTTGATATTATAGTATGTATTATCTTTTATGGTATTTTTTCATATATTTTTGGATTTTTTTGAATTATTTAGAGTTAGTTATTATTTTTTACTCGAGTCAGATTCGAGTCAAGTTTTAATTACAAGAATGTCACAATTATTTCTTTTATTTCTCCCCTATTCTCTCCCTCACATGCCGCCCTCCTTCTCCCGTCACCGCCGCCGCCACCAAGTCCCGCCTCCCCACGCCAACCTCGTCCGTCCCTCCCCACCGCCGTCGGCCCGCCCCCGCTGCACCCCCCACCCTCTGTGCCCCCTGTCCTACCTTGCGCCCCCGCCTCGCCCCGCACCCCCAACCCCTTCCTGCATCGGCCTCATCGACCCGGCCCCCCTGTGCCCCCTGCCCCGCCCCGCCACCCCCGTTCCACCCCTCTAGATTGTCCCCACCCCCCACCCAGCCACCAGGTCGCCTAGTCACCGCCTTGTCCTCCCCCTACCCCGTCTATCGACACCGTCCAGAATCAGCCGATTTGGGCTGATTCGAAATCGGTACGAATCGGCCGATTCACGGACCAATTTGCATGAAGACTGAGTTAGCTATTTTTTAAAATCGGAAACCCTCCATTCCCATTTAAATCGGCTGATTTCGAGTGGAATTGACCAATTTTTGTAACTCAGGTTTAGGGAGCACTTTTGAGTGGCTAGAGAATACGAGGAGATTAAAATTCAAAGAAATGCCAAGTTATTGATTAAGATTATCTTTGGATCACCGACCACTATTCCATCTAAGTTTTAAACCCGTGAAATGTATCTTTGTTATCTTTGCTATGTCATTGTACCAATTTTATTAGTGAAGATAGACATATAATAGTGAAGTTTGTTCTCACAAAAAATATTGTGGTTGTATTTATATTATAATCATAAAGGATTTAGGTCGTCTACCGACGTGATTTTTCCTCTAATTTAAATTTTGCACGTAAAATTTGGTGCCTACTTTATTTTTCTAGTTTGTGATTGTTGTGATATGTGTTTATTGTTTGTTGATTATTATTTTAATATCAGTCTAGATTAAGAATTTAAGTGTATAAATCCCAACAAGTAGTATTAGAGTTAAGTTGAATAGATACAGTGGATTGATTTTTTATTGATCTTGTTATTTGTGTTGGTATTGATAAGATGTCGAAGAACGCAAAGTTTGAAAATTTTAAATTTAATGAAAAAATCTTTATTATGTGAAAGGTGAAGATCTAGTAAAGGATGATTGTGCTATTACCTTGAAAAAGAAGGTGAAATAAACCAATTGAGATGACAGATGCACAGTTCACAGAGAAGGATGGATCGCTCCAACAAACATCCTCCTAGCCTTGGAAGACAAAGTGATCTTCGATGTGAAATTGTGAAAACCCAATATACTAAAGACTTGTAGGATAGTCTAAACAAGGTGTATAAGGATAAGTCTTACGCAAGTAAGATTTATTTGATACAGTAATTATACAATTTGAAGATGAAAGATGAGGTGTCCATCCATGATCACCTTAATGAGTTCAATGTTTTGTTGACTAGTTTGTTAGGAATTAGAGAAAAGATTAATGAGGTGGAACAAACAACTATTCTTTGTTGCTCGATGTCAGACTCATGAGACAATTTGATTATGAGTTTGAGTCATGTCATAAAATTGGACATGGACTCTATAATAGCATCATTTCATCTGAGGAGTTAAGAAGAAAATTTTTAGAATCATCTACTTTGTCTTCGAGATCTCATACATGAATCCTAGCCCAAAAAGGACTTAAAGTGTTAGTATTGTGATAAAATAAGTCACATAGAAAAGAACAGCTAAAAACTCAAGAAAGATAAAAAACAAAAGAATAACAAGGGTCAGATTAATCAAGTTGTCAATGTGGTAGGTGAGGAATTAGTTATAGTCTTTGAGTGAGTGAAGGAATGAGTGTTTGATAGGATGACTGTAATGCTAGTTAGGTGATTGGCTCTTGTATATTTTTTCACACAACTCCAAGTAGAAATTTCTTTACTACTTGTGAGGCTTTGGACTAGTAAGTAGTGAAGATAAGGCACAATGATACTTCTAAAATTATTGGGCAATGAGATATGCACGTGGTAACAAATACTAATTATAAATTGAGACTTAAAAATATATTTCATAAACTTGTTGTCTGTAAGGGTATTTAAACGTAATTTATCAATTTCTTTGGTTTTCATTTTGGACTCTAAAATTGAATTGTAAAATGATTCTAGTAAGTAGTATGTTCTTCCACAGGAGATTGGATTTGATGATCAATATCCTTGTTTTGCAGAGAATATGCCACGGATTCAATGCCAAATTCCACTCAAATTGAAGAGCAAGAGAAGAACATGTTCTGCATAACGTCTCCGGTAAGGCCGGAGTGGCTTGAAACATTGTTTATGTATTATGAAATTCTGAATGAATCAATTACAAACCTAATCTAGCTTTTATACTCGATAATTTTACACTTATAATTACAAATTTATCCCTAGCACTTACTAACTATGCTAAGCGACCATTATAATAACCCCTTCTTAAAAATAAGCTTGGCCTCAACGTTGAACACATGGATACAGAGCTAAACCTTGTTCATTACAAATATGGAATAGATCGAGCTGCTTTTGTAGCAAGAAATTTCATGGCAAGTTGAACCTTTAACTTTCCAAAGGAATCAGTCATCACGAGATTGCATAAATTGTTCAAGTTCTTCCTCAACAATTCCAGCAGAATATGAACGGATCAATAATTCCAGTTCTGTAATTTTTCTTTTCAAGGCCAATCTTCAAAATAGATCAATTGGGAATTCTCCAAATGATAGAAATAATACCAGGTTCCATAAGCAACATGAACCTTGATGCAGTCAAGAATCCAAATGTGGGCTGTCAACAATTAGGAATTGCTATAAAAAGAAAAAATTGTAATAGTTTCAGTTTTTTAGAATTGAGAAATAGAAATTGGTCTTTCGAGTTTTTGAGAAATCTTTCGGTGTACGTCATATTGATTATCTTCTCCCAAGTTTATTGAGGCATTTTATGGCAGCTAGCTTGGCGAAGTTGATGGTGGCGCCCAAAAGAATCCCAACGCTTCAAAAGCGTTGGAGTAGTCACCACCTCCTCTGCAAACCTATTTTTCAGCGCTAATTGCTCTGCAGTAGAGCAATACACTGCGTTGATGCAGATTCTAGCAGAAGGACTTGTCTCTAATGCTCATGAAATGAAACAGGGCAGACATCAAAGCAATTCCCATTTGGGAGGGTACAGCACAACTAAATCAAAGTACTTAAAAAGAAATCTGATCAACAAGCTAGGCATACAAAATATCGCAATTTAAGGGTATCTTATGCTCGTGCAAAATAGCTGTACTCTAATAACAAAATAGAATTTGTAAATGGAAGGCACACAAAATAATAATACAATGAGTCCACTTGAACACAATTCAAAGGGAGTAAGGCACATGCTCTTTCACTCAGCTCGAGATTGGCCAGCTCTTGATGAGAGGATGATACCAACGATAAGCCCATAAAGGGCGAGAGCTTCGGCAAAAATAAGAATCAAAATCATACCCACGAAAAGCTTTGGTTGTTGAGCATTGGCCCTGCAATTAGAACCATGAAATATTATACTGAGCAAGTTTTACGTCACATTTTCTTGGCCGGAAATTATCAAACAACAAACTCTGCAACTACGATTCATACAATAAGTATGACGCAAATGCATTGGTTCAACATACTCGTGCTTCCCTGAAATTATCAGACAACAAACTCTGCAACATCGATTCATACAATAAGTATGAAGCAAATGCATTGGTTCAACATACTCGTGCTTCCCTGAAATTATCAAACAGCAAACTCTGCATCTATGATTCATACAACGGTATGAAGCAAATGTATTGGTTCAACAGTCTGATTCCTTGAATTTTCACAACCCCTAAAGCTATCACCTCATGAAAATAACATTGCTATACAATTAGTGCTGATCGTCGTCGTGCACAATCTATGACTAATCCCAGCACGAAAAAAACATTGCTATACAATTAGTGCCGATCGTCACCGTGCACAATCTATGACTAATCCCAGCACGAAAAAAACATTGCTATACAATTCATGCCGATCGTCATTGTGCACAATCTATGACTAATCCCAGCTAGTTGAGCTGTGCAAAATGAAATTAGGGTACCAGCTGATCTATAGGTCTACAGAATCCATGTAAAATATAGCGCAAGCATTGTACGCCAGATCAATTCAAATGTTAACACACAAATATTGCGCAAGCATTGCACAAGATTTACACTATATGCACAATAAATCACCACTTCGGGAAAAATAAGAAACAATGAATTTGAATTCAAATCATTAATCAGATATTACCAGCTCTAAGCTCTGTCATTAAAACCTACGGATCATTCGAGTATTCCAACAAAGCAATCACAAGTGCACGTCAAAAAAATGGGGATATCCAAGCAGCAGTTCACCTGACACCGGCGTCGCCGACGATCCCGATGGCCATGCCAGCAGAGAGACCGGCGAGGCCGCAGGCCAGGCCTGAAGCCAAGTGAGCGTAGCCGTCGAAGAGGTAGTAAGACTTGGCCTTAGGGTTAATCCCGGTACTGATGATGACCGCGATGATAAGCCCGTAGATGCCCAGCACTCCGGCCATGACAACCGGCACAATCGACTTCATCACCAGCTCCGGCCGCATCACCCCCATGGACGCCACCCCCACCCCGCTCTTCGCCGTCCCGTACGCCGCTCCCATACCTCCAATGATTCCACCACCACCACCACCATCAAAATCAACCCAAAAAATTCAAAAAAAGCACGAGATGAGGATGTATTGATTACAGGAGAAGACGAGGGCGGCGGCGGCGCCGAGGAAGCCGAAGAAGGGGGCGGTTTCGTCGCCCGCGAAGGCGGTAGACATTTTTTGCCGATCGAGAGTTGGGTAGATCGAATCTGCACCTTCTTCGCTGATCCGATCGATCTCGATGGATGGATTTGCGTGTTCGTCTTCTTCTTCGTGGGGGAGGGGATGGCTGTGGCTACGTAGATCTGCGTGGTGGAGAAGAAGATGATGGAGGAGATTTGAGGCTGCCCATACATTTTAGGGCAGTTGTACGAAAATACCCATATATTTGAAGTTATCAACGGTTATGCTACCTGTCCTCGTGGACTTTGTTTCTGGGCCCATTGCCACCTTCTTAGGCCCAGTTGGAAGACATTAGATTGATAAATAGAAACAACGGGGAAAAATAGATTAATAATAATAATAATAATAATAAGGCAAAAAATAAGTAAGATGCAGTACTAGTTTGAACTTTTAGTATCGGGTCTCACACAAAGTAGAAGATTAATAAAATTATATATATATATTAACACCAATGCAACCTGCTTTTAAATTGTTTAAAAATGGACTAGTTTAAAGATATTTTGAAATTAATTTATATTATAATTATTTTGATAATTAAGATAGAAGGGGCAAAAAATAATAAATTAGTTCAAAGTTTTATATATATCCAGATCATGTGTTTCTATATTTATCTATATGGGTTTTGAAAATAGGACCTAGTGATTGTCCCCGATAAAAATTGTCGCTCGTACAATCTATATGAATTATAGCTCATGTATATATATACCCCTTATTATGCAAGACTCATTAAAAATAGTTCAAATGAAATAAGCTAAACAAGGTACAATTAACCATAACTTTACCCTTTTTCCAAATATAATTTGATTGTGCATGAGTACTTTGTAAACGCACGATGTTTTGGCTTCATGCATCACTACATCATAACATGCTTCATGCAGCCAACCAAATATACCCAATGAGCACTTAGAAACCGTACAACACATTTATACTTACATATATCTACTATAAATTAATGATTTTCGCTAGTAATAATATAGTATTCGATGTCTATTGAAAGGCCAATTTTCCCACAAAAGTATGTCATAAGCCACAGAACCTCGTGACTACGAGACACAAAACTTGCCAAAGCTCTTAAACGAACACAGCTGTTATAGGCCAACTATTAACCATCACATTTATACACTTAGAAAAGCTTCACACTTTCTAAGCTGATAGAGAATGACAATATATACCCATATATACGTTATGCAAGATGAAATACCTCACTAGATAGCTAGATAGACATTTTTATATACAGGGTTTTCTTCAGCCGCATAGAAAGATGACTGAAGGGAATAGATAAACCTAAGCCGAGCACTAGAGGGGCTTCCACACGGTGAGAACCTCTTGAAACATCTCCAGCATTAATTCCCTATCGGCATGGCTGAAGAAGGTATTGATTTCGTCCCTCAAGTCATATATCTTTCCAAAATCAAACAAATATGTCAGACACCCTTTCTTAAGTTTGTCGAGCTGGTAAAGCCAGGCCTCCTGAAGCCTTTCCAATACGTTGCTCGAGTTTATATCCTCCAAAAGACTCTCCTCGCAGACCTCCTTGAGGTCAGAAATATCGTATTTGTTTGCAGCCCCAAGCAAAGACAAGCGATGCTTCCAAAACTCTCCTTGCTTGATATTTCCATATATGTAACTCAAAAGAGCCAGACAAGACTCCAAGGACATCTCTTCTATGTCAATGGTGGAAGACCCTTTCTCCTTTAAATTGTGCATAAACATACTGGCAAAGACAGGAGAGCTAGCCGAGAGGATGGCTTTGTGAGCCCTAAGAGACCCGTCGCTTGTATTTATGGTTACATCGGCATGGATACCATCCTCTAACATGCTAGCTAGACACCTAAGGGTGCTTCTGCTAGCAAGATTTTGCAGAGGTCCATCATTGGGCCAAATGGAACAAGCTTCACCACCCTTGTGTGCAAAAAGGAGACACACAACTATCAATTGTCACAAACTAAGGCAAAATAGCAATCAAAATCTTTGGAATTTTGAATTATAAGCTTTCAGAGTAAAAAACAAATAATGAATATATCAAGATTGCTCACATTTAGTGGGGAGATCTTAATGTCTAAAAATTCCACATCAATGATGAACCGTCCTTGAAAATTGGAATCAACTGACCAGACAAAGTCATCACCGGTTCGTAGAAGCCTCTCATGAACTGCATTATGTCATGCAAGAAAGCTTCAAAGTACATCCCACTTGAGAGAATGTGAGTACAACATAGTTGCCATCAAATGCACGAGCACAGGAGAAAAGGTTTCCAAACATAGACAGAAGTGCCATGATTGGAAATAAACCGACATCTCATAAGCATTAAGTAACATGAATGCGCTATTATGGCAGTTGTTCTCGCAGTGAGGGAGAAAATATGTCACCCACAAATAAAAATGTAATTCCAAGAAGTTACATTTCTTATGCAAATAAAATATTCATTGATCCACCAGATAGAAACTTCAGTGCGGACTTCCTTTTGTGCACTCTAAAGAAATTAACTTCGCAGATATCATGGAAAGAACCACATATGATTTACAAACATGATTGCATCAAATATAAAGTACATAATAGCAGAAATTATCATCTATACATCATCAATGGCAAGAAAATTACTTTCTACATGTTGAACTCGTTGCAACATACTTGTATCTAAAGCAAAAACACAGCAGCGGTAACAAATACCCAATACAATGGAAAACAAGCCATCGAAGAAAATTCCTTGATGAGTCAAACACTAGTGACAACACACGCAGTACAAGCTTCTGAAAAAACGTGGAGTACGTACAACAATCCATACAAAGCATTCACTTACTATCTCAAACACCTCAAGGAAAATACAAAAGCCAACATCATTATAGCTATTTATTTATTTATTTATTTATTTAAGCCAATTATAGCTAGTTTAATGCATATGCAGGGACAATTTCTAAAAGAGCGAGTGAGGATGGGCAGATTACTTACTAGGAGATATATAGAGACGGCGGCTAACACCAGCACTGGACACTTGCAAGACAAAGCGAGCAATAGGAGGCTGTTCCTTGGATGTTCGGGATGCTTCAGGGAAAAGCCGAATGTAAAGGTACCGATTCTTCTCAATTGACAAATACCTAGATGAAGGGCCAATTCAACTAAATTACTCACATAATTTATGCAATTTATTAGTGTTGACAAAGATTATTAGGAAGATAACAGTATTTAATGAAATTTGCAGAATGTAGTTCGCAAAGAAGAGTATTCAACTGATACAAATCACAAATTGCAAGTGGAGGAACCGTCAAGAAACCAGCATAAGGAAAGATAATACCATATGAGAATTGATGTTTACTATATCGACTTAATGCTGTTCCCAAGAATTGTTGTGAATAAAAAAATATTATCAGATGGCAATTAAGTTACAGCGTTTAAGTAAAATTTGAACCAACAACCGGCAAAAAAACATCTTGAAAAAGCATGTGTTAGAAACTGAATAGAGGATTGACAACACGGACGCACTTACCAAAGGCTTCAAAAACGAAACTATATGATTCATTTCAGCTGGGAACTCACCAATTTGTAGTCAATCAAATTTTGAAACAAAAGAAGACTGACCCTTGATACCATTAAGGCTGCATTAGAATCTTACTAGTAGTAATCGCATCATCCTATATCTCATAAATGCCAGAGAAAATCAAACACTGACAAATTTTAGAAAGTGGCCGGGGACTATTTTTTGCCACAACTCATCACAACATGCAAGTTTGGTGATCTTTAGGTTATATTAGATAGTATGAGACACACATACTAATGAATTGCACGTCAAACTTGGATGTGCCCTATTTCGTCGCAAAAAAGTGAAATTGAACATAACTATAATGTTATCCCGTCGTAAAACCAGAAGCAAAAACGGAATGAATCCCACACTTCTTACAATCATAATGTAATTGCGTCATTAAATCAGAATAAAAAAGGAATGATGCCCACTTCTTACAATCGATCAAAGCTGACCACAAACTCATAACACTTAATAAATACGCAATATTATGCATCCACCGTCTAGAATGGAAGAATCGTCGACAATCAAAGAAAAAGAAAAAAGGAAGTACCAGTTCCAGATGCCGATTTTGAAGGCGTCGGAGCGACGGAAGGAGCAGGGACCAAAGCTGTCAATCCTCCACTGAGCCAGTCGGGAGATCGTCTCCACCTTCGAGTCACCCATTCCTTTCCTTCTATTAGCAATCCACTTCAACGGTGGCAGAGGTTTTGCGGTTTTGGGACGTGTACCGCAGAAAAGTCCACAAGGTAGAGATCCCGACAAGGAGGAAGGGAAGCCAGTTCACAGATTCTACCCGTGTACCTACTCACCCATGTGTTCGTACTTAGGTATAAAGAAAGAAGCTCCATCGCTAAGCGCGCGTCTTCCCAACTGACACCAATCCCAGCACCCGGTTTTACCTCCTCCATTAATTTTCCAGCTTAATCTCAGTAAAGTTAGAGTTTTTCTTCCTCACAATAGTTAGGATATTATTAAATGTTAGGAGTTTTTTTTAGATATGAAGCAAACATCTTTTTAAATGTAATTATTGGGGGAAAAAAGGATAGAATACTATTTTATTATTTTATTTATTAGATTTTTTTATAAATGATAAATATTTGTTCCATAATTATGGCCAGCTTGCTTTGTTGAGCATAGTTATAGAGTCGATTTTGGTGAATGAGCTTGGGATGAGCCGTGTAGGCTCCTAACTAACTTTAATACCCAGAAATGGGATAGATCACGAAAACATAAATATGTGGCTTAAAAGCTAAGAAACTAGGTGGCCACTTTAGATTCTTTAAATAATTTATCATTTTAAACATATATATATATATATATATCACACGTGCGTGCAGTAAAAGCTTTTTATTTTGCTACTTGTTTGTTAGAAACTCAAAATTCAAGAGAGAGGATTTTTTATTGCAAGCAAGAAAGCGATTCTTCTTAACGAAAGTTTTTTATTGAATAAAAGAGTTCTTTTTCTTTACAGAAAAAAAGAAAAGAAAGTGCCACTTTTTTATCTTTTCGGTCTTGTCCACTTGTCATGTCCACTGTTTGTTTGGGCCACCAACTTAAGCCTTTGCCTTTCAAGTGGGCCGAAAAAGTGGTTCATTGGGTTTGCCGCCTTCTGGTTTACTACAATACGACCGCCAGCCGCTTTATACAGGGGACATAACATAATTTCCACAATAAACAAGACTAATGAACGGAGATAATAATATGTGGGAAATACATTAAACTTGTGTCGACGCATGAATTAGAAAAACTATAAGGTCAAACATCAAAAAGTACACATGAATAGTCAAATGATGAACACAAAGGTATAACCCTTACAAAGATAACCACGCTTGCTGCCATTAATCATGTGATTCTCTCAAAGATAAGAGTGAGTTAAACCTTCATAGATATCAACAGACTTGATTGTTTTGCTTTTGATGCGTCCTAAGCATATATTCAGTTGTCTAGGTTACGATCTCAAGTCTAAGCTCATTCTTCTTTTTTATATATCTCCATAATCAATTGGCAGAGTTCTTTTAATATGCCAACAAGATAGGCTAACTTCAAAGCAACAACTTAGATTATCAATTGCAATAGCCATTGACAAAACGATTAACTTTACAATAAGATAGTAGCAATTACATATTAATATGCAGCAAAACAATCATCTTCGCTTTGGCTACCAAAACCAAGTTTATGATAAATTTCATGCCCCTATGTCTTGATTTTCTGATCATATTTCCTTGTCACGACTTTCAAATTGTAAGGAGAGACAAGCTGTATTAGTGACCTTTTCACGTGTGTTTGCTTTGACTAATTGGACATTAAGAGGCTAAATGATTCCAACAACACATCCGCTCTCAAACGATGACAAGGAAAGAACAAAGAAACAAGTAACATCCAACAAGAGTTAAAAAAAGCAATAATTTTGTTGTATTTATCGAGTCTATTGACATTCCACAGTCGGCTGCACTGCACCATCTCTTCCTCGACGTAACAACTGATGTCCTGGACTTGATCGGCCAGTTGATTTCGGTGACGAGTCAATTGATGATTTTGTAATAATTATATAGTAATATGATCCAGCCAAAATTTCAACCAGAAGGCCCACCTGCATAATCAAAGTCAATGACCTACGACGTAGTATTGCATGTGCTACAACATAAAAGATCCCCATGTTTCCCTCTCAATCTTTACACTGATTTAGGAATTGAATGATCATTTGCATGCACACGTGCGATTGAGGTTGATTGTTTCGCAAAATAAAAAATAATTGATGGATGCATGCCCCATATATGAAAGATTACTACAGATCGAAGACTAACCTGATCCAATTTGTAGGAAACTAATTAAGATCCCCTCGTCTATTAGACTCTAACTGTAAAATATTTTTTCCTCCGGTCGGTGCTTATCCCAGGTAACCAGATATTAACTCATTTCCTTTCTCCCGTCCTACGTATGTACTTGATCACAAATTGATTCAGTTTTCTCTTTTTCTCAAACAAACAATATAAATTGTTTCCATGGCCTATTAACAAATTAATCAATAAATTTTAATTATTCCCCAAATATTGCAATTAGGCTTTTTTATTAGATTTAAAAATAATCAGGCTCAAACTGATGACTTCTGCCAAGGTAACAGTTCTCCTCCAGGGCTCAGTGACTTAGACGATGTTGATTGATGTATGAATTTGCACCGGACATGGTTGATTTCAAACAGAAAAATTTGGATGGATATATTTGTGAAACGGAATTACGATTTTGTGCGGATATCCGAGAATCCGACCCGCCCACGGGAAACTGACCGGAAAAGTCAAAACATTATTTGAGGTTTAATTACGTCATTTCATCACCATGACCACCTCATGTCTTTCCTTGTTGTATAGTCTTCTTCCTCTCCCACTCCTGCTTACTCTCTCCTCCATTAGTCCTCAAATCGATTCTCCGGCCACCTCCGCCGCCGTCGGCGGACTCCGACAATGGACGACCTCTCCATTTGGAAGGCTTGCGCCGGCGGGTCGCCTTTCGTCCCCGCCGTCGGCGCCACCGTTTATTACTTCCCTCTTGGCCACGCCGAGCAGGCCGCTGTCCCCCGGACTTCCGCCTTCTCCGGCCCCGGGTACTCGCCCGAGTTCTCTCCGTGCAGCTTCTCGCCGACCGCGAGACCGACGAGGTCTACGCCAGGATGCAACTCCGGCCCGTCGCCGACTCTGACGTCGGCGGCGTCGTGGACGATGACGGCGGCGATGGCCTCGCTAAGGCGACGGCCTTCGCGAAGAGGCTTACGCCGAGCGACGCGAATAACGGAGGAGGGTTTTCGGTTCCGCGGTTCTGCGCCGACGCGATTTTCCCAGGCCTAGACTATAGCAAGGAGCCGCCGGCTCAGAACATCGCCGTCAAAGACGTTCACGGCGCGGCCTGGACTTTCCGGCACATATACCGGGGGACGCCGCGCCGGCACCTCCTGACCACCGGGTGGAGCAAGTTCGTGAACCAGAAGAAGCTCGTCTCCGGGGACTCCGTCGTCTTCGTCCGCCCCACCTCCGGAACCATCTCCATCGGCATCCGCCGTGGGAAGCGGCCGGGCGACGGCTCCTGGAGGAGCGAGCGGGGAGGCTGTCGCCGGAGTCCGTGGTGGACGCGGCGGAGCTGGCGGCGAAGGGGATGGAGTTCGAGGTGGTGCATTACCCCAAGGCGGGGAGGGCGGAGTTCGTGGTGCCGGCGAGGGCCGTGGAAGCGTCGGCGATGTCTCAGTGGGTGGTGGGCGCGAGGTTGAAGATGGCCGTGGAGACGGATGACCCGGGCCGTGTCACCTATTTCCAGGGTTCGATCGAAGCTATTGTCAATTCTCCATGGCGTATGCTACAGGTTAATCTCTTTTTTGGTTTACCATCGCATAACATTTTTGCTTACATACATATCTTCAATTCAATTATTTCGTATTCATTGTAATCAGGTGAAATGGGATGAAAATGAGGCATTGCAACATCTGCAAAGGGTTAACCCTTGGGAAATCCAATTGTTGTCCGATTTGGTCCATTCCGAAGCTGCTAAGAAAATGCGCCTCACTCTGGACAAGGGCTACGAATTGTTTCCCAGGAAAGATTTCTTCTTCCAACGGATGAAGCTACCTTATTTACCTGCTGGCATGCAGGGAGCCAGGCATGGCCCAGTATCGTGGGCATCATCATATCTACCCTCCTCCAAGTCCTCCATTCATCCATCCCTCGACGCTGCCGAGACGCAGCCCCGCCATTCGGAGATCAACAGTGCTGTTCATACTGAATTGCAGGTCGGTTGTGTACCCCAGTCCAACAGTCCACCCCTAGAGGCGAGGTTCATGCCTCGAGTGACTCACTTGTTAAATCCAACTGCGTTTCATTCAAGTTGTTCGGTCAGCGTATTGAGATAATCATTTGAAGAGAAGACAGATGAAACATACGGTTATGCTGGGGCGGATAAAAGGACAAAGACAGCAACGATGCAGGGGATATGTCGAGTGCCTCCGTAATCAGTTTGCGACCAGATGGGCTCTCCATGTTCCGGTACTACTCTAACTGTGAAGAAGGTGGGTTCTCTGTAGGAGCAATGCTATATCCAATCGTCTACGAGTATATATATACAGTAGTGATTATAATTAGTGAAATTGTTAAGAATTCCAGTTCTCACCACTTGGTTGATCATTTTTATGTTCTGCGGTTACAATGGTTATGGTATGTGCCTACAGCTAATGATTAGTCACAATTGTATGAACTATGAAAATTACTAAAGACATTTTGTTGTCCTTCGCCAGAAAATGGCATTTTATAGTCTGTTTTTAAAAGCAACATTTTATTGTCTGTTGCTGATTTGTGTGAAGCTTTTGACTTCATTAAAAAAATGTTGGCCGTGATGTTCAGTAACTGAATCTGTAGGAGAATCGGCGAATCAGTATTGGCCTACTTCTAATCTGTGGGTGTGGGTGAAGTACGCATTGCAAAACTAGTTTCTTGGTATTATGCGGGCTATAACTTGCGTTTGGTAGTGCGTAATGAGTGCAGACAAGGGAAACTGATCTTGAGTTTGTAAATTAGGCCCTTATAGCCGATGTGCATAAAGGTGTTAGCTTACTATATTGCCTTCGTAATTCCAAAAGCAGCAAAGGTGCTGTATAGCTTCGAAGAGATGGCAGTACCCACCGCCGGAGCTAGGAATTACTAGATTAAAAACCTTGATCATGAGCCATGATCAAGAATTTTTGTGTTTTAAATGTCCTTGAAGGTGGTGACTGGTGAGCTTTTTTATGTCTTTTCTTCTCGTTGTATTTCTCTCCCTTTCTAGATGCTTGATTTATGTTACCATCGCAAACTAATAATTTTCTTCACGCCTATGAAATAATTCTGATTGAGACGAGGGGCGAGAGGATCAACTCGATCTGATATTATTGTTGTTTTCATTTTTGTAAGTCATGTTTCACCGTCTAATTTGGGACTTCGCTTTTGTGCGTTCGTGTCTACTCGTTAGACAGATCTAAAGCCCAACGGAAAATAGATAATTATCACATTTCGGACTTTGCTGGCAAGGAGGCACCTAGATTACCCTCTACAAACCTAATAAGCTAGAAATTACAGGATTAACAAACACGTACCTAAAGTTGAACGAGTATACCATGTAGTGTTTCAGGGTTATTACCTATCCATTACGAAGAGGGATTACAGGGTTATCGTTCCGTCCTAGACCGGCCCGGCCCAGCCCGTTGTATGTGCAAAATCTCTCCATGTAGCTAACCAAACGTCGTTCTGGTGGTTCACGAACCCCGTTTATTTCCATTTGGCCTGTAGAACTTCGGCATAAGTTGCCATCTTTTGGTTTTTACACAGTTCACCATTTTCTTAAGAAACAAAAAGAAAATAATTGTATGAATGATAGCAACTATTAATTACTGAAATTTTTAAAATGCCATTAAAAGTATTTAATAGATGGTGATTTGCGTACAACCCATTAGGTCTTAATTGGGTCTTGCCAATACTTTAAAATTAATTACTACTCAAAATAAAACTTAGAGTTAATGTAATATGCTTAGAGTGAAAATCTACTGGAAGGCTCAATTAACTTTAAACAAATCATCTATCTATTAATATCTTTGTGACAATTTTGTTATTACAAGAATAAATAGATATTTTAATTCAAGCTTCTCTAGTTGTTGATCGGGTCTTGTAGCTGGTTGTTGATTGGGTTTAATAGCTAAGACCTCCTAGTAAATTGTTTTTCAATTTGAGTAATCAATTTGGTTGTAAGACCTTGTATCGTTGGTAATTAATTCGGGGACAATCCGAGTTAACAATTGCATTTACTTTGATGGCTTTAATAAGCGAACATGAGATCGGGCAAATTCTAATGAAATGAGTTTCATCATTACCGCCAACATTAACGGAAGATACAGACATTGTGCTCGCAACATTAATGGTGCTTTACACTCCCTTTCATAAACTAAAAGACTGTTTTAAGAAGAAGATCATGAAGCATGGATCGTGTCAATAGAAATAACAGGACAACTTGTTCCACCACTTGACTTTCCATCCTCAAGGGATGCTTACTCGTGTTCTCTAATTTTATATACTTGCTAACCTTGAAAACTGATAGTTGAGAATTGAGATAACCAAAGCAGAGCATTATATTAAAAGACTGAGAAGCCAGTACGGGCAGCTCAATGACTCTCTTAGCCAGCTACTATGTCACATACAAGGGTTTTAATGACCCAGTGCCTCAATTCCCATAATTTCTCTCAAGATAAAACAGAATTTGGAATGAGCAACATCGTCAGCGTCGAAGAGGATCTCCTTCCCCTTGATATGCTTCCCACCCTGCTTCATTGGCGCCATGGAGAAGACGACTGTACAGGAAAATCGAGCCCTTTGGATCGATCGGGAACAAGGGAGCAGGAAGACGTTATGCTCCCTTCTTGTTCTTCCTGAAAGATCGGAGAGGAACTCAACAAAACAATGAAAACAAAATGCAAATTTTATTAACAACCAATCGATGCCTCTCACATTCAGCCCATGCTCTGTTTTTATACTCTCCTTCATCACAAGCCCATACTCTGTTTTCACCCGCCAGCCCATCCCATTCAAACACAAACAATTACCATCATACCCTCTCTCACTTCTCTACTCACTATGTTCATACCAGAATATTACTGCATAAAGATAGGGAAGCACCAAAACAAATGTTCCAGAGATCTGTACATGTATACTCGGGCCTCCTTACAACCTATTCAATATAGATGGTCTCATGCATTAATCCCTAATAGTGTCAGCATACTGTATTAGTAGCATCCTGTCATCAACGTCTTAATTGAGACTAGACAGGCTTTTGAAATTGATAAAAGTTTCTTGATTAATTAGCAGTCAGTGTTGTTCTCACTTTCAATGTGCAAACAGCAGTGGCAGACACATCGTATACTAATCAAACGACATCTATTGACAGAAATAGCGATGGGAGTTTTGATAATGAGTTGATTAATGACTAGTGAGGCGTCACCATTTACACTTTCAATCAAGTGATGCTTAAATATCTCGACCGGACCTGATCGTGAAGTAAACGTAAATTGAAGCCAACTCTCACTTAGTCTGGCCACCTAACATGCAATGTCCCATTGTTAAGTTAGCTGAGCTAGAAGGGGAGAAGGCAGAAGCATTGCCATCAATTTATCTATTAGGCCACAGTCAGAATCACTCTTGTACTAGTTTGGTAGGGAGACACATGAGAATGTTATTTAACTTAAAGTTGGAAAGGTGATTGCCTTAAGGGGTCGACATTAAGACGACAAAGGAAAAGGCAAGAGTGGGCAAAAGGAAAGATAACAACATAATATTAATATTTAGAATGGACAGCCACCTTCCAGAGAAAGGAGGTAGAATGTGATGGATGTATCCTGACACAACTTGGCGGGAAGAAACACTCAGAAAAAAAAACAACTTGGGTGGGATTTAGGAAGAAGAGGGCCTTTTTGATCAAGTATGAAGCTCTAGCTGTCCCCAAATTCCAAATAGAGTCATCGAACAAGGTCATCTTTCCCAAGGGAGGCTACTTGCAACGCACCTTGTCTTCAACATTGAGATTCACATGCACGCATCCATTGTAGTACTGCAACCACAAATCGATTACTTTCAATTAAATTGTTCATTCAGTTATCCACAATAAAAGAGGTGGTTATGATAAGTACCATCAAGAGTTTAAACCCTCTCCTGTTCCACGCATACAATGGCAAATGAAAGAGGCCAATATAATGCTGGCAATTGCAAATCAATAATTCACCAAATGGGGTCCAATATTTTTCAGTACCACATCATGTGTCAAGGAAAGATTGGTCCACACTTTCCTGCTTTAATTTGCATAGTAATTCTCAGTAGTAACGTCGCAGATAGCTAGGAGATTTAAACGCTTGTTTCTCTGTGAAATTGTCTTGAAGTTAGTTATTAATCGTTAGTGGTGCCCTAGTACCTGTGTTGTCACTCTTGAGAAGCGATCTTCAACTGTTACGCATGTTTGGAGTGTGTGGACTAATTTGGATGTCTTGTAGAGATGCCCAGGGTTAATGACTAAAGACAAGGCAAGTATCCAAATTACATAATTAAGGACCTACTTGTTTGATTGCACGTGCGCATCACTTGGGTAATTCCTTCCGTTTAAGTTAATCTGAAATTGAAAATTCCATGCTTGTGTTTTGCTTTAGAAGCCAAACTTTTGGATGTTCCAAGATTAAACCAGCTGCTCAGAACAGGCTTTGATGCTTCACAATTAGTAACTTCAAAAAGCTTACAACAAACCAATTACAGTAATGGAAAGATAAAACCCTTTTGAATATACAGACATTTGATCAAACACACCTCACTCACTTTTTCCCTGTTTCTTTTGAATTAAAACTCGCCAGCTGATATTCTACTACTCCTTTTTGATGACATGAAGCTTTAGTTTGGAGCTCGAACTACCATATTTCTTCTTGTAAGCTCACACCAGGTGATGGTCTTGAGTTGGGGGAATTCAACTAAAGAATCATATAAGTGTGATATTATAATTCCCTATCTATCTATTCACCAACCTTTCTCTTTGTGATGGGTTTTATCCAACCTTTCCTAACTTTGCCATCGTTCACTTTGGTGCCTATTTGGACCCCGCTTCCCTTGTTGGATCTCCTCCATCGGACCAGCTTGAGGATGTGACTAATCCGCTTTCGCCACCTCAAATTCGGGGTCCTTGACTTTGCATGCTCCACCATGCAGCTCTTGGTCACTTTAATATCCTTGCCTAAACACTGCTTAGTTGGTAATTCGAAAATATCCGAGGATGACCATGAGCTGCGGCCCTTATCCCATGATGTCCTTCCATTGCCCCCAAACTTGATCGATATGAACGAATCTGCAATGATCAGAACCTCAAATTTCAACTTCTTAATTTGATGGAAGCTTTTCACATATATCATATATGGAATTAAACTTCTTACAAACTCTGCAGAGACCATATCTCTCTTGATCTAATCACTAGCATGATTAGAACTAGGATTAAAACGATTCATGTTGCAAACATTCTGAGGAATTCCAGCTACCCAATAGCATGATGGTAACTGCTTGTTATTTAAATAAAAATTGAATATCATATATACAATTAAGTACTTGCTGTGTTAAAAATTAGTTACCTTCGTTCTTGGGTGAGGTGTCTGTGTCATAGCCGAAGTTGTCCGGCTTCTCTGGTCGGATTTCAAGGCGGTGAAGGAAAGAGCCAAGAGCAAAGACCTTAGGAAGAGACGTTGAGGGCATTCGGTACAGTTTACTAATTTTGCTTGATCTGCGCTCATGCTCATGAGAAGTATGGCGCCTTTGCTTGGAGGCCAGGATGAGAAGCCTCTCTTTCAAACAAGGGGCACATACCCCTACAATCTTCTCTTTTGGATGGAAGCAGCAATATGGGCTATCTTCTCCATGCTCCATTCTACCTTGGTTGGAAGTGGAAGACGAAATCTGGCCAAAGAGGATATATAGGAAGAAGGTGAGATTGCAAGAGTTCTCAAGAGCTATATCTCTAGAGATGTGTGACACATGTGCATATATATGAAAGTTGAGAAAGTTGCTGGAAGGAAGAGTGGGAAAAAGGACCAGGTACATCAGAGAGGAGGGAAAGGCGGTTGATGATAATATTTAAGTTAATTCTCCTTGATCTTGCTAGGATTATCATCTCAAAGTTGGTGAAAATTTGGTCGGTAGTTTTTGACGTTGATTAGATAGAAAATACGTCAATAATTTACCAGCTATCTAGCTTGGATCAATTGGAAACACGTCAACGATTTTCCAGCCAGCTAGCTTGTATCAGATATTTACTAATTCAAAGTGCATGGATTGAAGTACATGTCAGTATATTGAGTACATCATGCTAATGTGGATTAGATATATAATTATGTATGTCTCCATACTGGGTGACTGGCCTTATGTGGCCAATTTCTGACCACTACCCAATATTTAATCACTGCGCTTTTTCAACTGTTAAACCCAAAAAAATAATTCCAATATTAAAACATTCCTTTACGTGGGAGACTGGAAGTTCCCCGTGGGATTGTTGGTGTTGTTGATCTAGATGCTTAGAGTTGACCTTGTGTTTATGATCTTTATAAATAATTAGTAAATTAACATGTATTTAACCTGTGATCAATTGAGATTCGATTGTTATATATGTATATCTTGCAATAATAATCATGGTGAATATAAGGACCTTTTTATGGCATGGCGTATTGAGAAACTAAAGCATACCCATAAAATTCCCCACAAAATCTATGGGACTGGATCCAATTGAATGATATAGACATATTTCGGACTAACATGGCATGATAATGTAATATACTTTTGCTTAAAGGAGATACTTAGAGAGAGGTTCAATAATAGGAAGAAAAAGGAAGTGGTCATATTGTGTATACATTGGAGAGAAAAGTGAGGGGAACAAAGAAATCATCACACATGGGCTGGTGGCCAATTAATCCCAAAGGTGTTCCCTATCAGGTCAGGTTACATTATTCACAAATCTAGTTGGCCCGGCAAGCTGGTTCCTCTCTGCCCCATCTTCCATTCCTCATCTTCTCGCTTGCTCCTACATGCCCCTCCAAGCAAATACACATTAAGCTTGGCCATCTTGTTTGCAAGTTCATATATATATATATATATATATGCCCACGGCTAGGTACGCAATACCTTGAATCTTATGCTCTAAACGTACATATCTCATTTTATAATAATGTGGCCTTACTTTTGGCTTGAACACCATTTGATTTTGCAGGCCCAAGCATATAAGTACTGTTCTTAAATTGACCACCTAGCTAGCCAGCCTACAGACTAATTAATTGTTAACCAAATGGTTTAACAATTGTGATATAATGCATTGGGCGTCTAGCTAAATGAAATGCTGAAATATATATTTGGAGAAATAAGTGTATGCTTTCCAAACATGACCAAATTGATCAAGAGATGAGTGTGAACTATGAAGAGGGGAACAGCTATATATGGATGAAAACTGAGATAGGTCGACTGAAGGGAGTGGCCTCCACTTAATAATAATGGACCACTGTAAATTGTAGGGTTGGTCGGAACAATAACACTTCCACCAGGAAAAAGGCCAAAATTGATATCCATGGAATGGTAACGGAACAAACATGTGAATCAAGATAAGCAATTGTTGTGAGCTTTTGTGCGTGAATTCTGATTCAGCAACCCAAGCTCAGACAATTCTTGGTGGGTCTGGAAAGTATCTTTCCTAATTTCATGAGTCTGGACAGCAGATATACATGCATATATATGATATATCAATCTATTCATCATCATATAACAATTAGAAGTTAGCAGCTAGCAAGCTACTGAATGTACATGTACAGATCATGAAGAAGCTCAGATGATATATATATAAGTATATTGTTGCAGGAGTTGAGTTATTACTGCATTCTTTCCATTATATTTATCTGAAAACGAACAAAGAAACTGACTTGCATCCAGTCCATGAACTTATTTTAGCACAGCATCGATCCTTCTTGTAAGTATATATGGAGTTACTTTAATTATCTTATTACTTCATTTAATTTCTAGCTACTTCTTTGCCATCAATCTTTAAGGACAAATTAGATGAACTTCCATTTCTAGGTCCTCTCTTCTCCATCTAGTTGCCAATTTATTCATCCACTGCCATATGTAAGGACTCGCAATTTTTTTCTAGAATTCATACAAGCGTGATACTTTTTATGTAAGAAGGTTGCCTCCAAGCTTTGCTTTGAAAAACAATACTTGTTTCTTTCACAATGTCTTAAGAATATTCACAATGACATTGGCAAAACCAGAAAAAATAATGATATTGGCCAAAAAAGCGTGGTCACAATTTGATAAATCTAATTAGTCCATGGCGTCTTTCTGAGCACATTTCTTCAATCCGAATCCAACTCACCCCCATTCAAAAGCTCGAGTACTTCCGATTCGGGTACAGACCAGGCCCATCTCATAAAAGCCCACAATAATATGTAGGCCTTCATCGTACTCACTGTTCCTGAAAAGACCATAATACCCACACACACATCGTACTCACTGTTCTTCGAATACACTTTCGTTAGATGTCGTCTTCCTACCTCCAACCAAGAACACCTAAGACCTCCTCCTACTTCCCGCCACCAAGAAGCTCCCCGCTGGAGAAGATAATGCTTCTCCGGCAGCACCACCATATCCTTATCCTCTTAATATTCACGGCGGGGATACTCCTTCCCGCCTACGGCCAGCCGGCAGCTGAGGAAGCCGGCCGGTGGAGGATGGTGCAACCCAACGTGGGGATATCGGCCATGCACATGCAGCTCCTCCACACCGACGACGTCGTCATGTTCGATCGCACCAACTTCAGCACCTACAAGCTCCTCCTCTCCGCCGACCAGTGTACCAGCCAGTGCACCGCCCACTCCATCCTCTACTCCTCCCTCTCCAACACCTTCCGACCTCTCACCCTCCACACCGATACCTGGTGCTCCTCCGGGTCCGCCCTCCCCAATGGCACTCTCCTACAGACCGGCGGCTTCAATTCCGGCGATCGCGTCGTCCGCCTCTTCTCCCCGGCTGATCCTTCCTCCGACTGGTCCGAGCTCCCCTACTACCTCGCCGTCCGCCGCTGGTACGCCACCGACCAGCTCCTCCCCGACGGGCGCGTTTTTATCGTTGGTGGCCGCCGCCAATTCTCCTACGAGTTCTTCCCCTCCTCCGGTGGCGTCGTCTCCTTCCCTTTCCTCCAAGAAACCCACGACGAGGCGGAGAACAACCTCTACCCGTTCTTGCACCTCCTCCCTGACGGCCGCCTCTTCGTCTTCGCCAACACCCGCGCCGTCCTCCTCGACTACAATCTCAATCATGTCGTCCGCCGTTACCCTTCCATCCCCGGGTACCACCCCCGCAACTACCCCAGCTCCGGCTCCTCTGTCCTCCTCTCCCTCCGACTCGACCAATCACGCCACGTCGGTGACGTCAAATCGGAGGTCTTGATCTGCGGCGGCGCGCCGACAGGTTCTTTTCACAGAGCGAGCGCAGGGGAGTTCGTGAAAGCTCTCACCACCTGCGGCCGGATCGTCGTCACCGATCCGAACCCAACATGGGAGATGGAGGAGATGCCGATTGGGCGGGTCATGGGCGACATGCTCCTTCTTCCCACCGGCGATGTCCTCATCATCAACGGCGCTGGGTCGGGAACAGCCGGGTGGGAACTGGCAAGAGATCCGGTCCACACGCCGGTGCTTTACCGACCGGAGCAGATCGCTGGCAGCCGATTTCGGACACTCCGCGCCTCCACCGTCCCCCGAATGTACCACTCGTCGGCGGTGGTCCTCTCCGACGGCCGCGTCCTCGTCGGCGGCAGCAACCCGCACGTGTACTACAACTTCACCGGCGTGCTCTTCCCCACCGAACTCAGCCTCGAGTCGTTCTCGCCGCCGTACCTCTCGGCCCGGAAGGCGGCGCTGCGGCCGGCGGTGGTGTCGGTGGTGCCGTCGGAGGCGGTGGGGTACGGTCAGATGGTCACGGTGGAGTTTAGGATTCCGGTGGTGTACCCGCGGTTGGACGTGGCGGTGACGCTTCTCTTCCCCTCCTTCACCACCCATTCTCTGGCCATGAACCAGCGGCATTTAGTGCTCCGGGCGGCCAACACTACGGTGGTGTCGTCAACAACTCACCGGGTATCTGTGGCGGCGCCACCATCGTCGGCGGTGGCGCCGCCGGGGTACTACATGATGTTCGTCGTGCTTGGCGGGGTGCCCAGCCGAGGGAAGTGGATCAAGATTCATTAGTGTCACCTAGTCATATACTTGGTCAATCATTGCCATTGTAATTGGCTTTTCTTGTACGTTGTTGGTCATCTAGTTCCCGATGGGGTTGATTGTGTCGATTGAACTTTTTTGTTTGTGCTGTGAATTTGTGATTGGAGAGGTACTAATTCCGCGCAAGGGAGGGAGAATTTTCCTTTCTAAATCTGTAATAATAGACGTGATTGATCGATACCATGTTTCTCTTCTCTACATAGCTATGGCTTTGTCATTGGCGGCAGCGTTCTCGTTGGCATGACAATTTGCAAATCAATCTTGGCATGGCCAAGCCAAGCTCTACAGTACTGCGTGATGTGAAATTACCATTGCTGGAGGAGCCTTTCACAACCGCATGTCGTAATCTTGCCACTCGTAGAATTTATGTTTCCAGCTTCCCAATAACTGTTTAACTGGTGGATAAATAATTGAATGAATGAATGTAATAATGAGGGAGGCCCCTGGTAATATATAATTGAGGGGAGCTTAGAGAATTCATATGTGTGGGAGAATCAAAATTGAATGCGGGTGGGGGAGCTGCTAAGCAACTCAAATTTAAGTTATGTGTGTGCGGTGTGTGTTGAGTAGGGCGATGAAATCCGCAGCCTTGCGTTTGTTTTGTGTCATCCCAACGAAGTCTATACTGGACTGGGAGTACAGAGCTTGCAGGTCTCATTTAATTTCAATAAATGGAAATGGGCTCCGCCTGTGGTACTTTCTCCGAAAAGTTTATAGGGCATATGAAAATCACAGCTCTGCAAGGTCCGGTAGATTCCAAGCAATAGAGTACAGGATAAATACTGCCATTGGAATGGTAAGAAGACATGAAACGTAATGGGCATGGAGGTTAGGAAGTGAGTCTTTACCGTCTCGTTCCACAATGACCATGTGTTGCCGACGCCAGCAAAAACCATGATAAATGGTAACAAACGATAGAAGATGAGCTCCCCTTCCCCATATTTCAGCAACTCAAAGAAGATAATACTCAAAACACATTTTGAAGTTCTACCTGCCGCACCCAAAGACCCTTTCATCTTGAAAAAAACTGCGAACTCGCCATGAAGAGTGAAAGAATCTTTTTCTGTAACTGTTCCTCACTCAAAAAGCCATATAAGGACCTTCAAATTTTCGTTTAAATTTTTTCTGGATGGTAAAACTGCAGCTGCCTGGTCAGTCAGCTATATTTTATTACGGAATTAGTGAATACAGCAAAAAAGTTCAATGTCAATCAGATGAAGTGACAGCCATTATTAAGACCTATGATCTACACAAGTATGATCAACACAACTACGAACAAAACCTATTTGTAACTGACAGCCATTATTAAGACAAGCTTCTTCAAAGCCAACAGTGGAAATAAACTTCCATCTAGCAGCTTCTCAGAGTTTTAAGACAAGTACTGCTGATGTAGGAGAGATTCATATCTCCAAAATTCATCTTGTTAAAATACATGAACTTCTCAATATTTTAATAAGACATCTAAACCTTACATTACATACTAGAAAGGCGTATATAATTTACCTATCAAACTGCAAGAGAAAGATGGTGAAAAGAAAAGGACATGGCCTAAAACATGCCTGCCAAAAATTTCCAACCAAGAAGGCTAAGGTAAAATCAATAAATTATTGTACTCCACAAGCCAAGCAGGCAGTTTCTTCAGCCCGAAGCTCCAGCTACAGAAGCATTATTCTTGTCGTACTCTCCCTGTTCTTCTTTTGCAAATTCTTCTATCAACATCCGTTGCCTCTGATTCAAATTCCTGCAGATTCAAATAATGAGATAAAAAAACACTTTTCCACCAAAACAATGCCTGACTGTCAACAAGTTTATCAGTTCACTAAAAAAATCAATTGTAGCACGAAATATTCTTATCAGGCCCCATCACGCACATAAATACAAGAAGCATAAGGGCATGTTCTAAATTAATGCTACTTTTAAAGAACCAACCATAGCAAACAAGTAAAGAAGTAAAATATATCACCCAGAAAAGATAAAAAAAGTTGCCAAGCAATTCCTTGAACCTTTAAAAGTCAATAGGGAACATAATGTCACTGCAACTCAAACCAACATCTAATATAAAAATGAAAGCAATACTACTTAAAAGTGCGGCATGTAGCAGTGTCCAAATCTAGTAACAGTCGAAAGCACAAAACCTATATGGCTGTGAGTGGCATTATCAGGGGCACGCCACACCAAATTAGTCAGATGGAACACCGTATTGTGACGCATGAGCAAATTCAAAGACTCACAGTTCTTGCCAGACCAAATTTGAACCAAGTATAATCCTCCCCGACAATGCTTTGTTCCTACTGTTCTAGCCTCATCACTAGAAAAAAATATTGCTCAAAGTTCCATTTTATCCTCCCCACCCATGGATATCATTCTCCCAGCCTCGTATTTATGTATATATTCTATTCCATAAGGAAAAACAAAGCAATGCTAAATTGGTTTTTACCAAACTACCTTCTCAATAAAAATACATTAAAAAAACAAAACAAGGGGAAACATTCATTTGAAAAAATAAAAACAATATATAGAACTAAAGAACTTACAATGGAATGTTGACATTAAAATGTACATATTGGTTCCCATAGGAGAATGAACCCCTCGTTTTTATGCCTGGAGAATGTTAATCAAAGCATTAGTTAAATAAGCCACCTAAAAAACACAAAAAAGATTCATAAGAAAAATCTCTATTTTTTATTTTTTATTTTCTTTCTTGTTCTTTTTTGCACGATACAAATTGAAAGCAAATTAAAACTTAAATCATATTGAGCATATGCAAGCCCACAAAGAAGCAAACATCCATAGAAGGAATGATGTCTAGTTCCATTCTTTGACAGTGCACTTGTTCTCCACTAATTTACAATAAGTGGCCATAGATACATCTAATTAGTATGCGTCACATTGTAAACTACTACCTAATCAAAACATAACCCAAGCCTCATCTCAGCAAAGATTAAAAATTAAACAAATGACAAGCTAGATAGCTTGGCAACATCGAAACTCAATGTCCACCAAATAGTTAATAAAGTAAATCAAACTCCACATACTGCAGATAAGTGAATTAATAATTTTTGTGCACAGGATACGCTAGTTAAGAGCTAAAGTAACTCTGTTTGAGCAGCTGCACCATTCCCATACATACTCCACCAAAAAGAGTAGATTCAAGAAATCCTTGAAGCTTATATATACATACCTATATTTCTGTTCCATTAATTGACATCATCATTGTCTTGTGCAAATAGAAAATAAATTGCTGGCTCATTGTAATTCTCAACAATGAAAGACACTGATGTTATTTGGCATCTGAAAGAATTACTTTCAGTCGCAATTTTAAGGAAAGACAACATGGGATGATGGCAAACAGAAATTTCTCTATGCTAGTACACAGGAACTGTGACATGAGTAAGCAAGAGGAGGAGGGTGTTCGTCCGTATCACAAATGTTTGCAAGGCAATAAAGGTAATGCAGGTAACAGAAGGACCAGTTAAACCAAAATTCACCTTTCCCCTTAAGGACGACTTTCTGGCCTGGCTGAGTGCCTTGTCTAACCTGCACAGAGATAAGCATATATACTTAGTACCATACAGAAACACTGATTAAAGCAGCATATGCATTAATCAAGTAACAAGCTTTTTTGGGACAAAAAAATAAGGCAATTCCACCTTAATAACTCAACAACAGAATACACTTATTGTTCCTCCTTTATGACATTCAGGAGCTATCAGCTAGCGCTTGACAAATTTCACTTGTTAGGAAATTAATACCAGAGAATTGATTACACAAAAGACCTGATAATGCCCTTTTCAATTTCTTCTACTTCAAAATAATTTGTCAATTTTTAAGAATTGCCTGAACTGACAGACTGAAATGTGGCCCATAAAGACAATTATTCCACGAAGAAAATGGAAAAAAATCTTAAATAGATCAGTACATAAATGGGATTAAAGTCAAATCAATGAAAAGAAAACCTTAAGAACAACATCTCCAGCAAGAGTCGGGACTTGAATTGTTCCTCCAAGAATTGCCTGAGAACATCAATTAAGCAAAATTATTACCAAAAAAATAAAAATAAAAGCTAGCCCACAAATAAAATCCATACTAATGATATACCAAATTTCAAAAAATTTAACCCAGCATCAACAATGGTAAAAGAAGAAAACAAAACATAATATGGTTTATTGAAAAACGTCATTTAGCAGTAGACAATAGTTATACCAGTTATCAATAGGTGCAATCCAGTTCAATAAGGAAAACAATTTACTCAACAAAAGGGAAATCTAGTTATATTATCTAAAAGATTTAACTAGAATTTAGAAACATGGAACAAATAAGTACCTGAGTTACACTAAGAACTGCATCAACATGAATGTCGGCCCCATCTCTTCGGAAAACAGGATCTTCACGAACCTATTAGAAGGATTTTACACCCCCTAGTAAAATTTAACATGCACAAGCATAATTCTAACTGCAAGTAAACTGAATGTCAATGGAAATTACCTTGATTGTAACATAGAGATCACCAGGTTGATTCCCATCAGGATCTGCTCCTCCACATCGAGATACCTTTATTACTTCATTCTCATCCACACCTGCATAAAGTAAAATAAGATCAGTTAGAATGTTTAACCTTGTTCCAGGTTTTTCTCTACTATTGCAAGCCAAACTATCACTTCAAATGTTCTTTCATCAATCACTCGAAGACCTATGGCAAGCATAATGTCTATGAAGAAAAACATGGATAATAAGGAGACCAAATAAAGAGTTGGATGATGCTCCATCACTTACAAAAATTACGACTAAAACATGGTTAAAAAAATCAATACTTCCGGAAAAAGAAAAATATATGTGCAGGCAATGATCAACTAAAATACCTACAACATTCCAATAAAAAAATCATCTCAACAAGAATTTTTTGGACAAGAAAGGCGGGAGGGTAAACCACTTTGTTCACCACAGATTATTTCACCAATCAAAAAATTTCACAAGCAAGTACCTGGCATGATATCCAATTTCATGGATTTTGTTCCCCTCACGAGTCTTTCTCCTTTGCATGACTTGCAGAAGCTCTAAGGGCACAAAAAATCCAGTCAATTAAAATATGGTGAACAAAGAAACACAATTTCGAATACCTCATACTCTAAAAATAACATGGCTTAAATCAACTAAAAGGAAAATAACAATGGAAGTGAATAATCACAATTCAATTTCCATATCTCAGGTTCACATGATGGAAATACTAATTCCTAAAAGGGCATTCATGAAACTAACCAATAACCCAACCGTTCCTATGACAAAAAGTGCAAGCAAAAGTAATTACAAATATCAACCATTATACAATTAGAATAACTGACACTGATTTAATAGCATACACAGAAAGATTAGTCTAATATAGCATGCTCAGAATATATATATATACTACCGTGACAGTTTTCCCAGTTCCACCGCATTGGGTACAAGTAGATTGTAGTCTGAACGGACCTTTTTGCATGAATATCTGCAACAAATGAAACCACGTTAAAGTTTTCACGCATCAGCACCAACATATGAAGTAAAGAAGAATTCATGAAGATGAAATAGCAAACCATTCCAGACCCACGGCAAGGCCTGCACGTTTCAGGTCTTGTACCAGGAGGAACACCAGTTCCACCTATAAAAGATACAGCAAACATGAAAAGTGCAACAAGATAAATTTTTTTGTATAAAATAAGCCCATGGTAAAGGCATTCTGCAAATTCGGGTTTAATGAATGAGGCATAGGTAATATGAACTCATACCACAATCTTCACAAGCGACATACGTTTGAAAGGTTATATTTTTGTGCACCCCTGAACAGCTTCCATAAATGATAGCTCAAGACTGATCTACACGTTCATAAGAAATGTCCAAATGACATTCAACTTTGAAAGTTCATATTACCATAATTATGTGTGGATCACTAAAAAATTCATATAAAACAAGTACCTTAACATCTTGGCCACCAAATCTATCGCGAAACATATTTTTCAAGAACTGGTCAACCATAGCAAAGCCAAGTTAGCAAACACCCATTCCCAGTATTGTACAAGAAAAGAAATCCCTTGATAAAATTGAATTTAAGTACTTCATAAGCAGGAAAGATGCAGTCACATAACATTAAATGCATAGACCTCTTTAAAGTTCTATTTTGATTTCCACAAGATAATATTATAGTTATTTTAATTAAATAAAAAAAGGAACTGCAGTTATGATGCTCAATTTTGAATAGTTGCTCTCGTCCCATAAGTAGCATTTAGATTTTATAACCCCCTTAAAAGCATGAAAATATTCGGTAAATGACCTTTTGAAATGTTACTGTAAGAGAAAAGCAATGATACTAGAACACCACAATAAAGAAAATAAAAGGGAATGTACTTCATTCATCCCTCCAGTTTGGTTAAATATGTCTTCAAAATTAAATCCACTATTAAATGGACCGCCAGGACCTCCTCCACCTCCTTGTTCAAATGCATCAGGACCAACCTGACAAATAAAAACACCTTATTCTTTAGCCAATTTTCTTGAGAAATTGTAGAAAACAAACAATGAAGGTAGCGACAAAAATGCACTTGTCAAATGCCCATACAAGTACAGCATTATATTCTCACTACAGAGCAAAACAAAAACAGTAAATTAAGGTAACAAGCACTCCCAAATTGGGAAAGGGGGATCAAAATGATAAAAGGATTTATGAGTTTTGACACGTTTCATTATTACAAAGATAAGTTGTAAAAATAAAAGCCTTTCCAAATAAAGATAAAAGGAAAATATAGTCCAAATGACACAGATATTCAATTCAGTTATAGGGATGGCGATCAAATACAAAATAAATGTAATCATGACGAAGTAGTAAGTTAGTAGCAAGCAAAAATGTATAAGACAAGCAAAAAGAAAAGCCTGCCAATAACAAAACCTGATCATAAAGGGAACGTTTTTCATCTTCTCTAAGAACCTGAAAAATTAAAGAGGCGCAAAAAAACATGAGCATTGGTTGCAGAAGGGTATACATTATATTCAAGCGAAAACGCTGCAGCCTAGTCATACCTCATAAGCCTTCTGCACTTCTTGAAATTTCGCTTCAGCACCAGGGTCGTCCTTATTGGTATCAGGATGAAGCTTCTTAGCAAGCTGCAGCAAATACAGAAACAATTATACCGCACCTCATATAGATACTATCAATAACAAGGAAACCACATTGACGATAAACAAAAGATGCCTCGTCGAATGCGACACAAAATTTCACATGAAAGAGGGACCGAACAAATACCCCGTAATAAGCTTTCTTTATATCAGAAGCACTGGCATTCCTGCTCACTCCAAGAATTTCGTAGTAATCCTTTGCAGCCATCGACCTCGACGCTGAAAAGCAAAAACAAAACTGTTGAAACATAAAAATACCGACACGAACTGCTCCCCGAACAGGAAAACTACAATTACCAGTGGCATGAAAATAACGAGCTGAGCACCACCTCCACCTTCCAATTGACAGCTTGTCATTCAAAGCACCGCCTTCCCACACACCTACACAACAAAAACCTCCAATTTCAAAACCCCAAGCCGAAAGCGAAATCTGGAAAAACAAGAGTTCGACACCAATCAAACCTTTGAAGAAAGAACTGGAGGGAGAAGGAATCCGCGGTGTATTGCATAGCCCAGACGAGAACTCGCGGCGAGCGGTACCCTCCAACTGGGGCAAAACCAAAATCACCAAACGTTTACAACATGAACCCATCAAACTTCAACCGAATCAATATAAAACAAGAACAGGTTGTCGTAGGCTCGGGCGCAACCCTGGAGAGGATAGACCGGCGGGCGACCCAGCAGGCGATCCTGGCGCCACCGGTGCGAGCCATCGCGATAGGGGTGAAAAAAGGGGAATTGACGAAGGAGGAGGTATTGGAAAGTCGAAAGATGCGAGATTTGGCGGCGGAGTTGGGCGGCGGAGCACAGCCACGGCCGCGGCCGGCGAGGAGGAGAAGAAGCGTCTAGAGGAGGAGAAGCAGGGCCTTTTTTCGCCACGTTGGGGAAATGGATTCGTTTATCGGGCTTTTCTTCATCTTTAGGCCCACAATTATATTTCGGTGGCCTACTAATCCAATGTAACCGAGAGCCCACCCACTTCGTACCAAACAGAAATGTCTGTCTCCAAGAATGTAAGATCCATAGAATGGAAGATGGGCCTCTCGCTGGTGGTATCCATTGTCAACGTACTCCTTGCCCACGAGCCTTATTACCAGCCTGATTAGTGACCAGTTAAAATGCCAACCACTTGTTTACACATTATTACTTCAACATAATCAGACTCTGATGTTGATCATGCTGCCTGTTTGCGTTAATTTTCTAAGGTACACCCCTAATGAAATGTGATTTTACCCAATCAGAGGAATGGATAAAAAGCCGGAAAGGATAAGGCATGTTGACATAATCTTTATAATAATTTAAATATCTCCTTTAATATCTCATTAGTTGAGATTATGGGGTACATTTAATTTTATCCTTCATTCTATAAAATAGAGACGACTCTCTCCAAAGTAATACAGAAAAAAAGTCACTACAAGGGGAAGATAGGAAACGTGGTGAAGTAAAGGGAAGATAGGAAGCTTAGTCCACCTGACTTGAGGCTTGTGATATCAATCTTAATTTAAAGTTTTTATTTATTTATTTATTTACTTTTATTTATTGATTTATTTTGTTCATCACTGCCTTGGCCCATCCGGCCACCCTCGCAAGGCCGCATGGATCTGACCAACCTAGCCCCAGGCATCCTCAGCCGAAGGGGACACGGCCGGCAGTCTCTCGTGAATAAAAACAACTCAATGGTAATTTCATTATTTCATTATTATAATAAGTAATTCTCTTTTTTGGGCATTAGCTTTAATTCGCCCATCATATCATATTAAAAAATATCCTGCCTTTTTTTTGAAAAACTCAATATTCTTTTTACCTGAGAAGAAAAAATAATTTTTTGATATTATTAGATAGGAAAAATCTAGTATATTTATCAAAATGGGAAAATATTGTGAATTACCGTTAATATTTGTATAGTTTAATTTTTCTAATAAAAATACATAGCTACTACTGTTGTCTAGCAATAGCCAAGCTTTAATAGGGAGGGCGGCCAACTTTAGATTTGGGCACCCAGAGCTAGTCACCCAACAGCATGGATGGCCCCTTGCAAGGGCAGTGGTTAAATTTTTTGTAGAATTTCTTTTTAAAATTGGCCAACCCCAAGTTAAATCCAACTTGGACCGGCTGGATTTAGCCTTGGAGTGGCTAGATCTAGTTGCCATATGTAGAGGTTAAGTCATTTAAATTTTTTTTGAATAAGAGGGTAATTTTATCATTAAAAATTTCTTTTATGGTAATTAAGTTTGATTTTTTACCATCGGCTAATATCAAAAATATTCTCTCTTTTCTAATTAATTTTTTTTAAATTTTGTTATGTAGCTTAATAATAATGCCCATTTTAAATAAAAAATTTTTACTTAAAAAATGTTCGATAATTTTGTAATATTATGAGGGAAGAAAATCAGAGCTAATTATAAAAAAGAAATTTATTATATTCATAAAATTGTCATAAAAGCTCTAAAATAAAAGTTATTTGACTTTTTTATTAAAAAGTATTGGAGAATTAGGCATTTATTATTAGGAAAAAGAAACTTCAAAACTAACCTTAAAATTTTAAAATTAAATTAGCGAAGTTTAAATTGATTTATATTTTTAAAATAAAAAATTTTAAAGAAATGTAACTAACTTGCCGGCACCTCCTGCCGGCCCGCCCTCTTTCGGGAGGGAGGGGTTGTGGCGTGTAGGCGGCTTAGCCCACGCTACAAATGCATGCCATTTTGACGTGCGTGTGTGTATATATATATATACTTAATCATTGGAATTACCAATTAGTTATGGGTTTCAGGGTGAACTTCCTTATTAAATGGGATCTGTGTATTTTTAGAATTTTTTTTTTGTGAGTGATATATGAGTCATATGTTATTATAAGCCCCTCTGATTGGCATCCCAAGACGGTGAGTATTCATTCTTTTCTGCTAATTCAATAATCTACAGGTTATTTTTGCCTCCCATTCCTGTTTGCTTTCGACATTTTACAAAGACCCATTTAATGTTGATCTGGTAGCTATGATTATTTTTAACACAGACAACATTAATCAAATATTAATTTCCATGGAATATATTAGCTTTTTTATGGAATATTTATAAGAGATATATTAACTTTGGTATGGTTGACCACATGGAATTTTCATTTCTTTGATTCATAAATACTGCACTATATTTTGCTTGTGTTTAAACCGATCTAGTTAATAAAAATTTATCAATCATCAATAAAGTACTGACTGTGTATGCACTGACCCAGCTTGATACCTTCGTTTTGCAGATCTCATTTACACATTTTCATCGATACAAAGAAACCTATCTTTTATATATAATACCAAAGAACTTGGTGTAAAAATGAAAGTTAAAATATGCCTCGACGGGCAAGGTTATGCATAAAGACTAGCTAAAAAACTTTGATTAGGATTTAGAGGGATTGTCACTTGGCATATGTGTATTAATGTCATGATTTAATTTGTGCAGGGTTTATAGAGGAATGCGAGTTATTATTGATCCTGGGCTCTATATGAAGAAGATATTCTACTATATTGTCCCGACTAAGGAGAAGCGAGCAGTGCCCGATACATTTACGTTGAGCACTGGTGAGGCCAATAAATCAAAAAATAAAATTATAGTATAGATATATATAGTTTGACACTAGATCATGATGAATATTAGAGATCGATGTAAATGTTGGCAAGATGATCGGATTGCATTACAATACAAGTAATGATTTGGTTAGCGACGTTGCAGGTTCGGCATGGTGGGTTCTTTCGCGATCGTTTATGGAATTCTGCATTTGGGGGTGGGAC
>JAURVB010011268.1:0-11382 GCA_033002965.1 Piper betle | reverse complement strand
TGCAAATTTGTACAACACAATTTTGTTCATGCGTCCAAATTGCTTGAGGTGTGCGAATTTTTTCATTTTGTTCTTGCATCCAAATTGTTTGAACTATGCAAATTGTCACATGGAAGATTGATTGTGTGTTGTGCAAATGGTTGTGTTGTGCAAATCTCAATCTTTATTTAACAGGCATTTGCAAATCTCTGATTTATGGTTCACTTTTCATTTTGAGAATTGTAGGTATGCTTGTTGCTGAACCAGTAAAAACTACTCACCGAGTTATCTCATTCTCAGCTGCTAAGGGTGCAACACCAAGTGAATTCGTTCCAATCTCACTCGAGTTCAGGCTTTCTGCTTTTTGGTAATGTTGCTTTTCAAATGCTCTCTTTAGGGAAGTATTCTATGTGTGATCTAGAGGAAGAAAATTATATGTTATTCACAATTGTATGCAATTATTTGAAATTGTATGCTGTTCACCAATTCGATCAAAAATTTGCAATTGTATGCTGTGCAATTTTGTTGATTCAAGTTTAAAATTCATTTGATTTGTTATATGTTGGGTGTGAGTGTTTTTATATTATAGATCTCATACCAGATAAATCACAGGGAAGATGGATTTTGGATGGGAATATAGCAGACCAGTTGATGCATCTAAAAAGCAAGTCATCTGTAACATTTGCAAAAAAACCATAAGTGGAGGGGTATATCGCTTCAAGCAACATATTGTTGGAGTCAAATGAAATGTTGCTGCTTGTAAGAAGGTTCCTAAAGCATATGCACAAAAAATGAAAGATTATTTCAAAAGTGTGGAAAAAGCCAAAAAAGGAAAAGAAAGGATTAGAGAAGAAATATGGTCGTATGGTTTAAATGACTCCGATATTGAAGAGATGGAAGTTTGGGAGCAAAGTGTTGGGTGCTCTAAGTCTACTGGGAAGAAGAAGGCACCTATTGTTGAAAGTGAAAAGAAGAATACATCAGGTCAAATGAGAATTTCTACGGCAACAGAAAAGAAAGCAAAAGAGCAATTGCACACATCCATTGTTTGATTCTTCTATCACTGTGTTATTCCTTTCCATGTTGTTGACCCGCCTTACTTTCAGAAAATGATTGATGTGGCAGGTAAATACGGTAATCAAGGGATTAAACCTCTAGGCAAAAATTCTTTGTCAGGTAATCTTCTTACTACTGAAGTGGCTTCCATAAATATTAGCTTAGAGGGTGTTAAAGTATCTTTGAAGATAACAGGCTGTTCTATTATGTCTGATGGGTGGACCAATCAATCCGGTAGAACTTTGATCAACTTTCTAGTTTATTGCCCAAGAGGAATGTATTTCTTTGGATCAGTTGATGCTTCAGACAAAAAAAGGATGCTACGTATTTGTTTACTTTACTGGACAAAGTAGTAAAAGAAGTTGGGGAGGAAAATGTTGTGTAGGTTATTACTAATAACGCTTCGGCATACAAAGCTGCCGAGAAGATGTTAGAACATAAGAGACCACATTTATTTTGGACTCCGTGTGCTGCCCATTGTATAAACTTGATGCTTAAGGACTTTGCAAAAATTAAGAAAGTTGGAACATGCATTATGAATGCACAAAAAGTATCCAAACTAATATACAACCACTCATGGTTGTTGGCTCTTATGAGAAATAATTTCACAAATGGGCATGAATTGGTGAGACCTGGGGCTACTCGATTTGCTACTCACTTTTTGACAATTGCTAGTTTCCTAGAACATAACCAGGCATTGAAAAAGCTGTTTGTTTCTAAAATGTATTCATCATCGAAGTTTGTAAAAGATGAGGATGGAATAGTAGCTGAAAATATTGTCTTAAGTGCACATTTTTGGAAGAAGATGGAATTTATACATAAAACAATTGAGCCACTTGTTCGTTTTTTGAGATTGGTAGATAGTATGAAAGACCTTCGATGCCATTTGTTTATGATGAAATGCAAAAGACTATCGAAAAAATAAAAGAGGTATATGGCATGAAAGTCGAACGATACAAGTTATTTGTTGATATAATCACCAAAAGATGGGCGAATCAATTTTATCATCCTCTTCATGCTGATCCTCAAACTCGTTATCGCCCTGACTCTACCATTGTATGCTCTTATTTGACTTACATACCTTTATGATTTTTTTAACAATTTCATATTGTTTGTGTTTGATTGGGAATAATTTTGTAGCCAAGTGAGGTGTATCGTGCATTCAATGACGTCATTTGTCGTTTGGAAGTCAATGAGGTAGCTCGATCCATGGCATCTTTGTAGGTCAAGATAATATTATTTTTAATTTTTATATATAAATATATATGTATAACTAAATATGATGATTCATTTTGTTTTAATATTTTGTAGTGGTCCGATTTTATATCTACAAAAGGAATTTTTGGACATTCTCTTGCAGTTACTAATAGAAAAGTCCTTCACCCAGGTAAAATCCACCTTTATCCAGATTTCATGTTTATAGCAAGCTTATAAGTACATCAATTTGTCAAATGTAGCATCATGGTGGGAGCAACATGGTATAAGCTGCCCGGAACTACAAAAGATAGCTATTAGAATACTTCGTCAAACTTCATCATTATCGGGTTGTGAATGTAATTGGAGCACTTTTGATCAATTACATACTAAAAAAATCGACTTACAAGGAAGAGAGTAAATGATTGTGTATATATTCATTACAACATGTGGAGGCATAAATATGATGCAGTTAGTAAACATGTGACTTTAAAAGACTCGTTAGATAAGTGGGTTGGAGAACAGGACAACCCATCAGCATCGGTATGTTTAAATAAACCTTACATCACATTCATGATTTTGTGTATGAATTTTTTGAATTGAAATAAATAGGGTATGACTTTTTTTATGCAGGATGATTTCTTTGGTACCAATGTTGGCAACAATGATGATGCAGATGAAGAGGCTTTTGTAGCAAATGATGTAGCAAATGAAAGTGGCAATACATTGAAAACTGTAATTGGATCGTGTTCTACTACATTTGATGGTTTTTCTTTGCCTCCTCTTCCTAGTAGACAAAATGTTAATATTGATGTACAATTTGACTCTCAATATAATTTGTCTTTGCCTCCTATACCTGAGGGACTTCATATGAGTGGGAATTCTATGCCTCCTTTTACGCAGAGGTCTCATGTTAATGCAGATGATAGATCTACTCTTACTATTGGTGATAATGATTTAGACTCCGAAGATGCTTCAGATGATGAATTAGATGATTTAATAATAATCACTATATAAAATAGTGCTGAACAATCATTTTTTAGACTTGTATTAATATTTTGTTGTTATTATTTGATACAGCACAAATGATGATATATCAAATGTTATGCTTATGACATTGAGGTATTGTGATACTCTTTTATACTTATATTAAATTATAAATTTGCATATTTATGTTCAAAAATTATATAATTATATATTTCGGGTATTTATATTATGAGTTGTCAAATTTTTGTATATGACCAATTTGGACCAATTCAACTGAACCGATTCTTATCCAATTTAGACCGATTCCGATTTCGATTCCGATTCCAACTCCCTTGAAAACCGATTCCGATTCCCATTCCGATTTATGTAACTATGCTTAGAATAGGGGCAAAATTGCCTGTGTGTGGTCAAGTTTGCAGAGCTTGAGCGGCCCTTGAGGGCCTTCCTACATGCATGCTAGCTCGGTGATTCTCATGTTCTAGAGTGTATTTGTAAAGAGTAATACCATATAAACTTTCAAAACTCATTTTTATCAGTCAGGTCAGTTCTGTTTAAGTCTGGAAGTGTGACCTTTAGTGGTTATATAAAGTTAACGCGAGCTGTGACCGATGGAAATGCAAACAACATTTTTCATCTGTAAATGAACCGATTAAGAATAGGCTAATTGATTTAGGAAAAAATAAGGTGACTTTTATCTTAATAGTTTATATGAGGTACACATTAAATTTAAAATTATTTAAGGGGTCCTATAAAAATAATATTTATATTATGAAAAGTAAAGTGTATAAGTAGGAGGTTGATAAAATTTTATTTTATTTATATATTAATATGATTTATTTTCATATTTTTAAACAATACATTAGTTAATAGATATTTTAAAATAATTTTTTATCACAATTACTTTGAAAATTAAGACAAAAGAATTAGAAGTATTAGTTGTGTTGAAAATTTATACCAACTCCTATTATTTATTTTTTTATTTGTTTATGTGAATTTTTTCCTAATGGGGCCCACTAAATTTCTCTAAATAAAATGTGTATCTCATGTCAGTTATACGAGATATAACTCTTATGAGCTATATCAGGCTCATTGGTTTATTAGGTAGTTGGCTAAAGTTACCAAACATACTATTCCTATCCGAAATCAACTAATTAGAAGTTGCAAATAGGCATCTTATTCTAAGATCAATGGGGAAGACAAATTTTCATAAATTAATAAATGTAATTAATAAATATATATTTAGGTTTAACAAAAAACTCCACATTTAAATACAATGTGTATGTAAATATATTAAAAATAATTTTAATTTTATGTCAACAATAAGTTAAAATTATAACTAAATAGGTGATAATAAATAAAGGATTTTAATTTGAATAAAACTTTAATATTGTAATGGAATTTATTATCTTTTCTAAAATTTTAATTTTGATAAAATTATACTCTAAATTTTTCCTAACAATATATAACAATAAAGAAATAAAACCAAAATTATTAAAAAATAAAATTAAGTAGTGGTGGATAGCTCATGTCTTTGAGCGGCTTGATCTGGCAGCGCTTCCGTTGAGGCAGCCCAATTGGGTCACCCAAGCGAGGGCTGTCTGCCCCTAAAAAAGATAAATATTTTTATTTTGTTACCCAATGGCATATTTATCATTATAACAAAAAATTGCCTTTTCTGTAAACAATTCAATAAATACATAAATAAACGAAAATAAATTTAAGATAATATAGATGAAAATCAACCAAATTCATACTCATTACCCCAAGTCACAGCCACATGAAAGAACAAACGAAGACAAAAACATCGAACTAACACAATAGATACATTTTGGTTGTACATGGAAACATACAAAATAAGGTCCTAAACGGCTGTTACACATGGCAAATATTCATGCTTCTTGTGTGTGCTTTCATGCGGCTCTACTTGTGGCAACAAATGTGATTGTGATTATTCGTCGAGTAGTTAAACGGTACGGCTATGCAGACTGCAATCCCCACAAATTAAGTCCTAAATTTCAGTTAATGGTACAAAGAATATTGTTAACGTGCGATAGAAGAGCTTTGATTTGATTGCATCATGTACAAATGTGTGGTATGTACCATGGTTGCATGAATCGGAATCGGAATCGGAATCGGTTTTCCAGGGAGTCGGAATCGGAATCGGAATCGGTCTGAATCGGCCAAGAATCGGTTCAGTTAAATCGGTCCAAATTAATTTAATCGGTCATATATAATAATTTGACAATTTATAATATAAATATATTAAAATTGGGTATTGATGCTATTTTGATATTATTATGTATATTATAGTTATCTGATATTTTTAAATATTTTTTAAGATTTTTTAAAATTATTTAGAATTAATTATTATTTTTGACTCGAGTTAGACTCGAGTCAACTTTTAATTACGAGAATGCCACTCTTTACCGCCGCCGCCGCCGCCACCGGCCCGGTCGGCGGCGAGTCTCGAGGCGGCGATGTCGGAGAATGTCGGCAGCCCGGTCGGACGAACAGTCAGCGGCCCGCAGCCGGCGGTGAGGCGGCCGGCGGAGTCGGCGGCGAGTCGCGGCGATTCGTGTGTCACAGCCCGATTCGGTCCGGCCACACTTCGGCGGCGACGTTGCGAGGTCGGCGGCGAGGTCGGCAGCCCGGTCGGCGGCGAGCCCGGAGTCGGGGAGCACGGCGGAGGGCGGAAACGGGGCGGCGGCAGGCGGACGAGCGGCGGCAGGCGGACGGCGGCGCGGGGGGAGCGGGTTTGATTTTAGGTTTTTAAAATCCAAATTACTATTTTACCCATGCTTAAATAATTTAATAAAAATCATACCTAGGGTATTTTAGTAATTTCATTAAAAACCGATTCCGATTTAAATCGGCCGATTCCGATTCCGAGTTAAATCGGTCGGAATCGGCCGAACTCGGTCGATTCGGGGCCGATTGAGTCGGCCCCGAAATCGGATCGGCATCGCGCCGGTCCGATTTAAATCGGCCGATTCCGCACGGAATCGGCCAATTCGTGCACAGGGTATGTACATGACCACTCTTAGTTGGACTTGTCATCGGCGTCATACAGAACCACGGCCCATGTTGAACCCATTTACGAAGAGATACCAAAGATAGAGTGGTGGTACATCCATATTTGTCTTTGGAATAAGGGTGTTTTCGTAAGTTCATGGTAGTGGTTTTTTGTTTTGGAGAAACTTGGAGTCTCCGGCACGTAGAGATTTGGGGAAGTTCTGTCTTCTCCTCATTGATTTACTTTTTACATCATTTTTCTGTTTTTTTTTCTTTTAGGAGACAAATAACATTTTAATAAAAGAAATTGCATGTTTGATTTTTGTCATTTATTTTTCTTGTATGTGTTTTCTGTTGTATTTTATACATGCATGAATTTATGACCAGCCAAATTTATGATAAAACATCTAAATGATTTAATAAATAATGGATGTCAAATGTACTTAACATCTTTAGGGCGGCTCAACATGGTATTAAATTTTTATTTATGTAAGTGGATGGTTTCTATTATGCCAACAAAAGCCAATTAGCTAGCTTCTCTCGTTTTCGCTGCCGATTTGGCTCACAACCATCCCCTCCTTATTCTTTAAAATATGATAACTCATGATCAACACCCCCTCCCCCCCTCAATCGTCCAGCTAGCTTGCCTTTTATGTTGTTAATACCTTCTAATGTTTTTTATTATTGGGTTTGTCCTATATCGGTCATAAAATTATTGGTGACTTGTATGTAAACTAATGAGAAAACTTTAATTTTTAAACTAGTTTTTGTATTAAGAGAGGCCTGTAACACTTATTACGAGTTTTCTTTGATTATTTAAAGTCCCAACAGTAGTTTTGGAGCTTGGGTAGAGGCTCAAAAGGCCCAACAAATAGTATCAGAGTTTAATTAGGGGCCCAAAGGGTCCAACATCTATATCTCAAATCCTATAATTCGACTCGTATATCTCGTATATCATTCTTTAGTCTCGGAGTGAGAATTATATGCTTTTCAATAGCTTTTAATTTGGAATTTCCATGGGAATTGATTATTTTCCTTCTTATTTGGTACTTTTTATGCCCAAAAACTTGAGCGTTTCCCCCCAGGTTGAGAAATTATGAGGCCGTTTATATTATTTTTCCGCGTCGTTCTTTGGTATGGATTCCCCCTGTTGCATGCCTCTTCTTTGTGTTTGTTAGTCGAGTTTCACTTTTATATTGCAATCTTCTACCCTTGCTTAACGTTTGTGATCGTTGTATATATTATTTATAATAATATCATTTATGTCTTTTGTCCATTTATGGCTTCATTCCCCCCCCCCTCTACCCTTTCCTTTGCATTGTCTGCAAGGTTTGTGATCGTGTTAGAAGTACAATGTAATAGTTTCAGTTTTCTTCTAAAAATGTTTAGGGAAGATAACACTGGCTTGCAATCAAATCTTATTTTTGGCTGGAAATTTTATTTTGACTAGCTGCAAAATATTCCTTATCCCACTCATGGAAAATGCAAATTGAAAAAAATATGAATCGTTCAATTTTAGGGCATTTGGAATAATGATTAAGTTGAATTTAGGGTTTTGTTCTAGGAGTAGTCGAGTGGCAAAGCATACCTTCCTTTTGGATGTACTGTACTATTTGATCTCCCACCTCTCCCCCTAAACGGTTTAATTAATCAGGTTGATTATTTGTTGATATAAAAAGACTTATAATGCAATGTACATCCCCGTTTTGAATCAAAACTCTTTCTAGAGATAATTTGCCAATTTTGACATTAGTTTAATTAAAACTCTTTAATATATGTGGGCATGTTTAATTTCTACAACATCTGAAACAATCACTTTTTGAGAAAAAAAGATGAACTTTCTGCTGCATTTGATGGAAGCAAAGGTTGATTCAGGCTAAAAAACGGATTCATTTTGCTTTCAGCAAATGACATCATCAGTTAGTGAACATCTTCATGTACTGAAAAAAATGGATTTTTTTTTCTGCATTTGATGGTATTGCTAGCCAAGTTTTTGATCTTAGAATGTTGTTGGTGAGGATCAGAATGTGGTGCCATTGGAAATATTAATTCTGATATCCAACTTCAAGCTCTCCTAAAGCTCCTCCGGCGCTTTCAACCTTCGCCTCGCCGAGTTTCTGGACCGCAAGATCACCTCCACCGTTTACCCGGAAGACGGCGTCTTCTCCTACGACTTCCTCCTCCCATGCTCCACCCCACTCCTCTGCCGCATCTACCACCCCGCCGATTCTCCTACGATCCCCACCGAACGACGTCAATCATCCACGACGTCTTCCATCCGATCTCGTCGGAGCCGTCCCCTGTCATCGTCTTCTTCCACGGCGGCAACTTCGCTGACTCCTCTGCCAGCACAGACCTCTACGAAGCCCTCTGCCTCCACCTCGTCGCCGTCTGCGGCGCCGTCGTCGTCTCCGTCGACTATCGCCGCTCGCCGGAGCACCTGTTCCCTGGCGCCTACGACGTCATCAAGAGCTTTGTCACCTCCAACACTTAGGACACAAAATCAACAGTAAGCAATACAATATATACTATTATGATGGATCTCTTAAACTTGTTATTGGGCTGGGTTATGCTTACTAAGGATTAAGTTCTTAATCATAGTTACATGTTTTACAACTCTCTATGATAAATAAACCTTGGGTATGAGGTAAGATGTAGCTTCAGCTTTGATGTTGAAGATGATGTATAATTACTTATTATGAAATAAGATGAACTATCTTTTAATCCCAAATATGTTTGTTAATTGCATGGTAACAACAACGCAATGGCCACTAGGGCTACTAATTGAGCATGTTAGCTTGTGAGCATTTAGGGTTTAGCTCAGCTCGACTCAACTCAAAAATCGATATTAAAATACTCGAGCTCAAAGTTGACTCGAACTCGAATCTTACGAGCAAGGTAATGTTTGACTCGACTTGACTCGGTTCAGTTATAATTCGAACTCGACTATAACTTGACTCGAAATTGACTTGTAACTCGACTCGCAGCTCGACTCGTTAATATAATATAATATACATAATATGCCATTGTAGTGTTATGATGTGTATTATATTTTATGAGATTTTTTCCTATTTTTCTAAATTTTTTAAGGATTTATTATGGGGTAGATATTATTTTTTACTCGCGTCGGAGATGAATCAACTTTTATTTACGATACCGCCACCGACCCATTTCTCCCTGTTCGAATAATTTTAATAACATACAAGTATACATGGTCGCAACAAATAGTATAATAATAAATTCGAGTATCGTCCCCACAGGGAGATAAATTTCCTATAATTAATTAAACAAAATAAAATGAAGAACAAAACAAAAATAACTAACTTAACTAAATCTAAGTAATAACTTTAAATTAAAAGAAAAGTTAAAACAATAAAACTCGTTCTAGAGTCGAATTTCCCTTAACATCAATTAAATCTTTATTAAATCTTCCTCTTATCTTTTATTCCCTCGGATTGTCAATCTAAGATAATTATATGACATGATGGCTCCCGCTCTTTCATGCTTCTATTATTTTGCTTCAATTTCTACCTCTCAGTGATAATTAATTAATCAATAAAACAATGCATTAAGATTTGCCTTATAATCGCATACGGCATTGTGTATCTCCCGACCACAATGACAAACAAATCAAAAGGCTTGTCGTATGATGAATTATCAATGACTAATCTAATTAAGTTCTCCCGAAATCTAATTCAACCTCATAATCTAAGAAACAAGTGATCAATCTACTCTTAGTATTAAGAACATGTCAATTTAAACAATCCGATTGAATAAAAGAATAAGAGGTTGAAATGAATTCAATTAAATCATGTTAATTTCCATTCTTCTCTAGAACGAAATAGAAGACTACTCTATAATAAAATAAAAAAATAATATAAAAAAGAAAATAATTTTCATTATGAAAGAAAAAAGAAACACAGAACTAGAACTATTTTTCTACTAAACTCCTAAACTAAGAGTTGAAATGTGATATGTCAAACAATAAATGACCACCCCTTTATATAGAAGTGGAGATACAAGAATTCGAAGAGGGTGTTCACAAATCGACGTAGTCTAATTAATTATGACGTCCCTTCAAGTTTCCAACTCATCGACTCCATTGAGCACCATAAATTGTAGTCATTGGGTGGGGCCAAGTATCATGACCATTCAATTCCAAAGTTTAATTTATTCATCTTTTTCTGCATTGAAACACCAAAATTAAGCATATCTAACAAAATATTAAATAACTAAAAAAATAAAGTAAAATATCATTTAATTAATAATGTTCATACCTAGGAAGTACAAAATTACATTAAAACTATGAGTAAATATTGTATACTTTAAACACTTAACACTCCCCGCCGCGTGTAAAACCCACGATTCGAGTTAGGGTTTTATATTCAGAACCGGTCGAGTCGACCGTTATTTTTTGAATTGAGTCAGTTTCAGGACACGTGTACCGAGCCGATGCCAGTCGCGTGTATGAGCTATGAGGGTCATGCGTACCCAAGTATATGATGATAACGTCATGAACACAGCAGAACAGAATGAGTTATCAGATATATGAGAGTATGCCAGTTCATTTTTTTATTATGATATATAATGGATCGTAGAATTAGTTTTAAGCCGTTTACCGCGTTAGGACGCGTTACAGGCATTTTGGGTGGGTTGATAGTTCTAGAGCATATCATTATGATTTTTTTGATGTTGTTTGATTTTACGGGATTTTTCCCGATTTTTATGAATTTTTTAGGATTTAATACGACCTAGTTATTATACTTGACTCGAGCCGGAGACGAGTCAAGTCTTAATTACAAGTTTGCCACCCAACCTTTCTTCTCCACGACGACCTTTTCTCCCCACGCCCAAACCCTCGTGCCGCGCCGCCCCTGTTCGCGCGCCACCGCCGCCGCTGTCGGCGCCGCCCGGCCGTCGACCGACGCCACCCAGCTCGGCGACGACGTCGCCCTGCCGCCCCGACCAGGCCCGGCCACCATCGGGCCGCCGCGACGCCGGAATCGCCACGCCTAGCGCCGCGGCTGCGTTTGGTCGCGTCGCCGATCCTGCCGCCGGCGACCGTCGCAGCCGTCATCCAGTGGTCGCCTCAGCACCACCGACCACCCAGCGACCCTCCTCGACTGGAACGGAGGCCGTCGCCGCCGTGGCCGG
>JAURVB010011267.1:0-81434 GCA_033002965.1 Piper betle | reverse complement strand
AATCGATTCATCTTCTTGTTGTAGGGACCGCAGTCCTAGTAGGCCCCTTCCCTGCCACGCTTCCAGCTTCGTATCCGGCGGCCCTCCACCGGCTGCTCCGTCTCCGACGTCATCCACTCCGGCCGTGCCGCCTATGCCTCCTCTGTAAATCTCTCTCGGCTCCTCCCTCTGTTCTGTTTCTAGTCGCTCTACTGCTCTAACTGCGCAAAAAAGGACCTTGCTTTTTACCATTTTGCCGCCAATATTAGCCGCAAGCATTTGTTTTTTTTTTTTTTTGTTTCTGGTTTTGTCAATGGGTGTTGATTAAGAATGGAAAACAGTTCGAGTGTTGAGCTTTTAGTTGATGTGGGAATGGTGTAAGTTCTTGCGTTTTTCTTAATTCCCTTTAGTTTTTCAGTTTCTCCATGTCAATTCCGGTTGAGCTCTTTTGCTAAAGTGGCTTTAATGGGTTCGGAGCGGATTCTTTCTAACCATTCGAGATCAGTTTCTTTAACTTATAGCAGAAGGATGGGAAGGAAGACCATGGACGCTACTGATTCTTCAAAGACTTCTCATGATGATGTCGTAAAGGTTTTTTCATTTTTTGCACTAATATCTTGTTGGTTATATACTTCTGCATTTTTCTTCAGCTCTCATCGCAATTAAAAAAGAGTTGATTTTTTTTAGGTTTTATATACTTGTGGAATCATACAAGCCTTCTATCATAATCAGAAAGTAGAGTGTAAAGTTTTACCTTTGGATCTTTTTTTAAACTTTTATATGGTTGTGCAATCATCCTAGCCTTCCATCATAATCAGAAAATAGAGTTTAATGTTTTATCTTTGGCTGTTATTAATTCCTGCATTCATCTTATGATTCCTTCATAATCAGAAAAAAAAGAGGAGTTTCTTATTATACCATTAGCTGTTATATACTCGTGCTACATTCATTCTATGCTTCCATCATATTCAGGAGAAAGAGTTTCTTATTTTATTCATCCTAGCCTTCCATCCTATTAGAAAAGGAGATCCTTGTTTTGATTTTAACTGTTATTTACTTCTGAATTCATCCTGGTTTCCATCATAATCTTTCATTAGCTGTTATTTAGTAAAGTATTCATCCCAGGCTTCCATCATAATAAAAAAAGTGTTTCTTGTTTTAGTTTCTCAACTCACGTTTTTTTATTGTAGGAGACTTCAACTCCCAGTGCTGATATTATTAGCATCAAAGAAGATCCTTCTAGATTGGAAAAAATGACTGTGCGAGAACTTCGAAAAACTGTGAGGTGTGCATTTAGAGTCTTGCATGTAAATTTAGCATACACGTTGATAGTCATTGATCTAATTTATCTGCAGTATTTGTTCTGCATTACTTTTTTTTGGAGTCAACGGAAGGTGTTTCTTGATAACTTCTTACGTGACGGACTTCTTTTCAGAATGTATAATGTTGTTATTTTCCCAGGAGTGTAGGAATCACAGCAAAAGGCACCAAGCAGGATCTTCTTTCAGCCTTGAAATGCTTCCTAGATGAAGATAATGGTAGGAGCTGTACACTTAGTTATATAAGTGGATTGTTTGAACTTGTCATTTTTTGAGTGGTGATTGACCATGTCTGCAGGGGATCCTATTGTACCAGGACAAGCTGGTAGCATAGAAACACAGGTAGAAGCAAAACGAAATGTAAAGTCTAAAAGGAAGGCTGAATTTTCATCTGGTACTAATTGTTACTCAAAGACTAATGTTGAGCTAGCCTCAGTATATCAAAGAAAGAAATCAAAAGGAAAAGGGCTACCTGTTTCAGAAGTTGACTCATCAAATATTTGTGTTGACAAAGAAATCTCCATCTGCGACGAAACAGGTGTGTATTCTTATCCTAGAAGAGGTGGGTTTTGTGAGTATTATGTCCATCCATTTCCATGCTTTTCCTTATCTTTGTTAATGTGGGATATTCACTTTTAGGACGATTTATTTTCAAAGATTACGATAGAAAATTTTTTAATGTGAAAATAGGAGCAACTAATTGTGTATTTGCTGATGTAGGTGGTAAGGCTCCAAATCTAAATGAACCATGGGCAGTGCTTGCCCATAAGAAACCTCAGGCTGGCTGGGTTGCATATAATCCAAAGATAATGAGGCCTCCACCTCTTCAAGATGCTACAAAGAAGATGAAGATCATTTCATGGAATGTGAATGGGTTAAGAGCTCTTCTGAAACTAGAGAGCTTTTCAGCCTTGGAACTTGCACGAAAAGAAGATTTTGATGTTTTGTGTTTGCAAGAGACCAAACTACAGGCAAGATTTATGGAATCTTGTACTTTTCTCTTTTGCTAAGAGTGGAATGCTCAACACACTGTTTAATTTTCTGCCCTGAATCATGCCAAAATATCATGCATTAGTCAACCTTTGGCTGTTGGATCTTGAAATAATTGTACTTGCTGACCCCTTTCGCAACACCTCTAAGTTATGCTCTTTCCTAGTTGTCACTTATAGGTGCTCATTCTACAGCACATACAGTTATATAGAATGTATCTTTTGATGACACGGTACTTTTATGGGGCAGGAAAGGGATGTGGAAAAGGTTAAGCAAAAGCTAATAGAGGGATATGGCAATAGTTTTTGGACTTGTAGTGTCTCAAAGCTTGGTTATTCTGGTACTGCAATCATATCAAGGGTAATGGGTGTTTATTTCTTTCTTGTGTTCACTAAAAAACTGAGTGTTTATTTCTTCTTGTGCTGTATATTTTGTTATAAATTTTGCTTATTATGATTTTTGTGGCATTTGATCAATTTTTTTTTTATATCTCTGGTGTCATCCTAGTATCTCTTCATAGTTCATTCATGTAATTTCATGCTCTTAGAGAAGCATTAAAGTGTCTACTCTGGAATGGTGTGACTATATTTGACTGCATAAATATGACAGGTACTTGTATATATTTCATGTGGAAATTGAATTTCATATATAGTTGGAACATGCAGTTTCCATGTATAATTTGTGCCCCTTCATTTTATGTTGGAAGTTGTTTTTGACTGAATAAATTTGACAGATAAAGCCACTGTCTGTCGCATATGGGTTAGGTATAGCAGACCACGATGGTGAAGGCCGACTTGTGACAGTCGAGTTTGATATGTTTTATGTTATAAGTGGATATGTGCCTAATTCTGGGGATGGCTTGAAAAGGCTGGTATGCTGAATCAATTTTTAATTTTATTTATAATGTTCCTATTGCAAGTTGTTTTGGCTGACAATTGCCAATTTGTTGCCTAACTAGTCATACAGAATAGAAGAATGGGATCCTTCTCTTAGCAGGTACATGAAGGTAAGCACATTTTTATGATATGTAACTTCCACTTTTGCTGCTTCACATGAATGACATTTTTTGGTTTTCAATATTTTATGCCTGATAACATTTGGGCTTCTTATTGTTGAAAAAAGTGAACTTTTAGCGTGAATAACTTAGTTTTTTGAGATGTGATCACTTATGTTCACAAATAAAAACGGTAGTATTGTTCAGTTGCTGATAGTGGTGATTTTCTAATTTTCTGAGTTTTTATGTTGCTTGCTTAAATTTACTTTTATGCTTATTGATGTGATGGTGTCAAAGTTGTCTAAATGTCGATTAAAGTAGCTTCACAACTAGGCTTGAAAAGTGCAAGTATAGAGAAAAATTTTTGGTGGCATCTTAAATAAAGAATCCAAATTTGGATTATTGAATAAAATGTCATTCTTCATATGACTTAATTTTTTATAATCCAGGAATTGGAAAAGTCTAAGCCAGTTATTTTGACTGGAGATCTGAACTGTGCTCATCAGGAGATAGACATTTATAATCCAGCTGTGAGTGAGATTGTAGTTTAGTGCTAAAAATTTACATGTTCATCAAAATGCTTTTCCAACCATTGGGATTTAACCATTTAAAAGCCCAATTTGTTAATTGGCTGATGTAGGGAAATCGTAGAAGTGCTGGGTTTACAGATGAAGAAAGAGAATCTTTTGGAGCTAACTTTTTGTCGAATGGTTTTGTGGATACTTTCAGAAAACAACATCCTAATGCTGTGGGTTATACCTATTGGGGCTTTAGACATGGTGCGCGTGCCACCAACAGAGGTAAATCATTCAGTTCTCTTGGTAAAAATTTCAAATGATCAAGTATAATCATTGCTAGTAGAGATTATGATAAGTGAGCTTATGCTGGTGAGACTATTTTTTTCTTTATCCTTTTTCAATGGGGTCACAAGCCTATTTTATGCTTAAGAAGCAACATTGTTCAATTGATCCAACAGTTGCAGACATGCATGCTAAAACAAAATCGCTATATTGAGCTTGATTACAAGTATTAATCTGTTATAGGGAGGTGATCATGAAATATATTCGATAAATTAGTTATTGGTTGAAGCTTTAAATGAGCACCTTTACTTTTTTAGAGGAAACTTAATCTTCATTGTTGTTTTTTTTGAGGATATGAAGGCAATGTTTTGGATTAGATGCTACTTATTTTTTGTTTGCTGTTGTTTCATTTGTTTGAAAAAGGGAAGAAGCAATTATATGAGCCACTTAGAGGTTTATTTTTATTTGACATGAAGTTGGGTCAGGTGATTAAAGCAATGAAGAGACTGGTATGATGATACTTTTGCCTTCACTAATTGGAGTAATAAAATGTTTGGCACAGGGGAAGATGTTTGTATTGCTCTTGTTCCTTGAATGTATTAACAGCACATGTTATTAGTCAACAGTCACATTAGTCACAATTCCACTGCAAAATTGCTCTTACCAATGGGTTTATGCAGAATGATACTACCCTGTTGTTAGCCGTGGCATGCATCAATGTCTTTGTGCTGTTTGTGACAATATAACATACATAACAACCACTAGATCTTGATGGTTGATAAGTTTATCGACTTGATGGGTTCATCAAAATTTGTTGTTGGTTAAGATTTCCTGCCGAAGGAAAGGTTTACATTGGTACTCTATCTGTCTTGTGCCTGTCAGGACAATGCCCATTAAGGTTGGGCCTGTTATACTCTTCACCATTTTTTACTAGACATGATCCCCTGGGACTCGCAGACCACAGGTCTGGCTCTCGAGAAACATAGATGGACGTTGTAGGTAGGGTAGACAAGAACTGGGCAGTGCCTCATAGCCATGCCTGCATGATTGCATCTATGGAGATTAGAATCCTCAAGTATGGCTTCAAATCATAATGTTTGATTAAGAAGTATCAGAGAGAACTTCTGTCTATTTTCATCTATAACAGAATGTAGTTGTAGATTCATCTTCTCATCCTTTAATTTGCCATTTTTGTACGGAAATAGCAATTGACATACTATGACAATGCTTTCTTGTTCAGGTTGGCGACTTGACTACTTTCTGGTTTCTGAGTCAATAGCAGATAAAGTTCATGACTCCTACATTTTGCCTGAAATAATGGGTAGTGATCACTGCCCCATTGGCCTTATTCTGAATTTGTAAGCTGGTTGTGACCCAGAAGCTTTTGCTGTTGCCTAAATTCTTGACATGGACCTGCTAAAAGAGATGTGCCCAATTCGTATCTTTCCATTGATGTAGATTTTGTGTGAAGTCATTTGTCGGGATAATTTAGCAAGTCTTCTTTGTCACCACGAAAGAATGGTCACCACGAAAGAATGAATTGTTGCCGGAGAACTAAAAGTTGTAGTGGCTGGTGCCAACGTCCAATTTTTGCCTGGACTAGCTTCACTTGAACAAGCTAAGTAATTTTGTAGACTGTCTTGTTTCGATTTTTGATTTTTGATTATTGGAATTTGGTAAATGCCATACTGAAGAATAAGGAAAAATGGTTCAAGTAAATTTAATGATCATGGTAAACTATCGTCATTGCTTGGAGCAAGAGGGCTACTTCCTGATTGATGCTTGTTCTTTCCTTTGTGTTTGAGGCGTCTTATTTATGGCAATTTAGGCGAATTTTGCTATCCTCAGCGATCTTTCGCATTACAAAATGGAAGCATGAAACACATGAATTGGTGTCGGGAGTTCACCTCCGTTCGATGGCTGCCTTGGTCTTCCAAGGTTTGGTAGGGCGTGACAAAGGAAACACTATTGCATATAGCATTAATGATGTAAATCCTTTTCTTTCCGGTGGAAGAATGCCTTCCTAGAATGTCTGTATGGTATCTCCAAATCTGCTACATTGTTTTGTGGGAGATTTTGCTGATAGTTATGTGTTAACCTCTATGGTTCTTTTGCTTCTGTTATGCTTCTCTGTGTTGTTGGGGACGAACGTTCAGAAGCCTCGCAGCGGAAACAGAACACGACATCGACCTGGTAAAACTATCAATCATGAAATAAGAGCAACGATAAAGAGACACCTAAGCAGATAGCGTGGATAGCAAAATTGTTAAGTCTACGGAGAGGAGAACACCACTATGAGAAACGTCAAATCAATTGCGAAGCCTCTCAATCTCTCTCCTCTCATTGTAGTGGTGACGGGCAGTGGTTTTGTTCCCGCCATCTTTATGTTGGCCGTTCTTGCGAGAAGCTGGGAGCTGGTTCTTCTCTTCAACTTCCTTTTTCTTACCAACACCTTCGATATACTCGATAACATATCGTTATATAAGAGAGCTCTTTAGTACCTTCAAATGCTAATGCTTGAAGCCATGATATGACCATCTATCATCTTCAAGAACTTAATAATCTCGATTGTTAGGCTCTTGAAGATGAAGATGTTCATCTTACGACTTCAAAGATTAGAACATGGGACACATCATGCAACAAAACTAGTTGAACGAATCTTCAATGAGCTCTATTATATAATGATATATTGGAAAGCATACGTAAGAAAAGTTCATGAAATAAAGAAGGAATTGAAGAGAAGAAAGTAGCAGCCACACAAGAAGCGACCCACAAAAAATGGACGGAAAGAAAAAGAGTGTTAGTATCACTGCCTAGCTTTTGAGAAAGAAAACTTGTGGCGTATGCATGAGTTTATATAGAAGTACACACGAGATACCCATTATTTTTTTATCTATATATTGATATCCTTCAATGTATATACAATTCATATATACTAGTAAAAAAATTATTTTTATTTGCCATTTGTAGTGCTCGTTTACCATATTTTTATATTTTTTATTGATCAACATGGTCACTAAAATTAGAGGAGTTTGTGGTCATGCTGTTACCATTTACTTAACATGGATTAATTATAAATCTTATTATAGAGTTCTGCTAGCTACTTAAAATAATGCCAGTCTATCTCCACCTAATTGTAGCAATGTTTTTTATATCGATCTTGAAAGTTGAATCCTCTAATTGGTGATCAAATTGTTGAAATGCAATCAAAATGGTGTTTATCCATGGAATCTCTCCATACTAAATTGAATAAAAAAATATCCATGGTGTTTTCCCTTGACAAAAAAACTGCATTCACATTGATAATAATTTTTGTTGGTAATTTGCTTATTTAGTTAACGTTTTGTAGAGATGTATCTCTGAATGTTAAGTCCGAATGATGTCCGAAGCGTTAATGGGAGGGACAAATGTCGATCAAAGAACAATCGATACTAATGCAAACAAAACTTTTTCGGATTTTTAAGGGACCATAATAATTCAATAACAAATGATATTTCAATAATTTAATACTTTCGAAATCCATAATTAAAGTTGGAAAAACAAGTCAAGGGTACTAGCCATTTGTGCATATAAATCGTAAAACTATTAAAAGGAATTCACAAACAACGTAAACAACTTCTCTTTCAAAAAGAAAAGCATTGTAAAAATACTTTTTTGTGTCACTTTTATTTATTTGTTAGAAATATGAGCATAACAATTATTTCAATAGCAAGGGGCAAGGGCACCTCAAATGCAACCAGACACTCTTACCCATAAAAATCTCATTTAGCCGGTGATGAATCGGGTGGAGCACTGTATTGCGCAATCAAGAATTATATTGATTTGTAGTTCAAATTATAAGATTTATAACCTCTTAGTAATAGAATTAAAAAAATTAAACCAAATATGAATCACTAATCAATCTCTTGCAAGAAACAATTTGTTATGACGATAATGCGAAGAGAAATAATGCAAAATCATATAATTTGGGGAGAGAGAAAATTCCACTCAAATGTTATTGTTCTTAAGAGGAATTCGAGGCTTGGCCTAATCATGTATTTGCCGCGCAGCCCATTAACTACCCATGAAAAGAAACTTCTGGGCCCAATTTCATAATTGAACTATCTATTTGGGCCTTGGCCTGGTCGCAATAAATAAATAACCATGAGATTTTGAAAATTATTCTTAATACGATTATTTTATTTATTAAGATAAAATAGTTTAAAGTATTAAATTAATTTAAAATTTAAAAATATCATAATTATTTATTTTTTGATAACTGTGGCCAAATAACAGTTTTAGCCGTATAAGGTGTAGGACATTCTACAAAAAGTTATTTTCTTTTTTAAGCTAGCATCTAGTAAAATTAGTTTTACGTTATATAATTACGGGGGATAGTATATAAGTAGGGACGTATTTTCGTTCTTTAATTTTAATTAATTAGTTAAAAAAATTAACTACACTTTAAATCCGGTCATTACATAGAGAGCTTCAAAGCCAATAAATATAGGGGACATGAGGATTGAAACAGCCGTCAACAAGACCCACGGCCGGGGAAAAAATTTTCTATGATAAAACTTTCTTAAAAGTGGATTAGTCATAACACATGATTTCAACATTAGATAGAATATATTAGTAAAAATTAGTCATCATCCGACTTCGGTTCGAAGAAATAACTTAGAAATGACTTTCGTTACATCATTCCTTACAGATACAAAATTCCCCAGAAATCTAACACGACTGATGAGAAGTCATGCCTTACTGACCTACAAGAGCCCGGCCAAATTTTCTTAGTATTTAGAGAACTTCACTAGAATTGTTAGGATTACTTTCTACAACCTGTTTGCCTTGAAGAAGAGATCAACGCTCTTCCCAGATGCATCCAATCAGAATAGATAACCCAGTTTTGATGCCATTCAGTATATAGTAGGTGCCATCATTTATTTAGTTACAGATGATGATACATTCCAAACCATAGCACAATGATACACACACTCACACAGACACCAATTACAAGCAGAGTAGAATACACCATCCAACTCTAAAGACTCTCAAACACATTCACTTTCAAGCACTCAAGACGACATATGTATAGGTAGTTAACCAATCAACAACCATAACTCCATATTCCACATACCAAACCATGGGGAGCCACATATCAGGTGAAGAACATCTTGTTCTTGATACCAGGGTGGAGCTTGAGGTAGCCAGCCAACTCTTCTGCATCAAGAGTTGGAGAAGAAGAAGACCCTCGAGATGAAGTACTGGACTGGGAGGAAGACTCCACCAAACTTTCATAGTAGAGCCTCACCCTGTAGGCCATAACATCTGCCCAATACACCGGAGGGACCAATGACACAGGCTTCGTGCACCTAGCAAACAAGTAGCAAAGATTGTACAATGTCTCCTTGATCTTCCCAGAATCGAAGTTGCTCTCGTCACTAAGGACCTGGTAATGTGTTGTTTTGCTCGTGCCCAGTAACCCATTGTAGCTGGAAAGATAGAAGTTATCCCAATCTTTGTTGACGATGGTGGTTTGCACCACAGTTCCAGTGGGTAAATTGCCCTGTACGATCCCTGTCGAGTTGATGAGGAAGAGCCTTGTTTGATGGCGTTTTTGAGCTACTATGAGAGTGATCTTTGGCGAATACCCATCACTGCATATAGTCCTCTTCACATCCACAAGCTCTTCGTTTAGAACCATGTCGAATTGATTGTCTGCAACTCCATCCCGGAAAAGAAATATCGTCTCCGGCTTGAATCCATTAGCCTGATCATAAACATTGATCAGCTCCAAACACATCTCTCCCAGTTTCGAAATCTGCTCCTTGCGATGATCTTGAATTCCGAAACGAGTGGCATACTTGTTAGCACCCGGCCAGTTCACTGTGCCAACAACAGCAGCAATGGAATGGCTAGCAAAATCATGACTCTTGGGATGGTTAACATCCGCTCCAATGAACATGACTCGTTTATTGGATGGTAGACAAGGTAGATCATTATAGAGTGCTGCAGTAGCACCCCCAAGCTTTGCATTGATCTTGAGTGCAACATTGGCAAGGTATTGATCATTGTTGTCCACCAAAGCAGAATCCCTCAAGCAACATTGTGTGATGATCCCTACTTCGATCTCGGATACCCTCTTAAGAGTCATGAAACCGTTGCCACAATCAGGTAAGAGGAAGATCAGAATTTGCAGCCTGCCTTGGGCTTGATCATTGATTTTGTGAAGAAGAGCATAGAGTTGTTTAGGTTCAGCAAGGATTTCCATCCTAGCTTCCTTCAAAAGGGGTCTACTCCTCATCTTGATGCCCATTCGGTTGCACTTATGGACAAGGTTGCTGATAAAAGGATCCAATCCAGCTGATTGCTGGTCCTCGTACAAGAAATCAACAATTGCCCAGGTATCAATTTTAGTCCCCTCAAACAGTTGCTTGTTGAAGAGGTTCCATTGCCCGTTCTCTTTGGGATCCATTCTGCAAACTTGGCCTACATCATTGCGTACCTTCAATGTAGGTAGGTTCAACACCCGACCATCTACCCTTGTCATGTGTATGTCGATGGAAATATTAAAGCTCTCGATGATCCCTCCTCTGTTCCAACGTATGAAATTAGTTTGAAGAAGCATTATTGTCAACATGTAGTCCAGCCAAACAATTTTTTTTTAAAAAAAAAAAGATGTACCCAAAGGTGCTGAAACTTTAGCCTACATAACAATTAACAAATGCCCAAAAACTACAAAGACCTTCAAACCACCAACAAGATCACCATAATCTTACAGAAAGCATATAGCTATAATAAATCAGTGAACTAACACACGCATTACAAGTAAAAAAATACTTTCAGCATAGTGTCAAGAGGTCCAGTAAACAATGGCAACAAGAAGTCATGAAACCATACTATAGAATCCATTAACAAATACCCATAAACAAGAGAGATCTCTAAACCACAAACAAGCTAGCCATGATCTCGGAACAAGAACATCATCACAAGAAAATAAGAAACCAAATGTTGATACATACCCGCAAGGGCCATCATCGGATTTGATTATGTCACATATAATGCCCTGCCTCTCCGCAGGCTTAGCCAGAGCAAGCCTCTTCCACTCTCTATCCTGGCACTTGTCCAAATGCTCCTTAGAACACCTTTGCCAAGCAGCCACCACGCAGAACTCGATGGGCACATCGTTCCTCTTCTCCCGAGTGCCCAGCTCCAAGCAAGGAAGACACTCATACTGCACCACCCTGTTGTACCTCTCCTTGAAATACTGAACAAGCTTTACCTTCTTCCCAGTAACCACACCATTAGCATCAAAAACAGGGAACGCTATCGATCTTGCCACTTCTTTTGTGAGACCTTTAACCACATACTTCTGATTGGTTTGTCGGTGAGACACCCTCACCTTCAACCCCTTCAACACCTCGGCCACAAAACCTCGATCTCTGGGGGAAAGTCCCTTCTTGGGGTCGAAAGATATCTTCAAATTCTCTTGGAGGAACTCCATGAGAGGCAATGGCTTGAAGAATGGGATGACAGAGTAGTCCAAGCAGAGGATGAGGCCCTGCTCGGTGAGCTTCAAGCTCTGCTGCAGACCCCTAGAAGCAATCACTCCCTTCCCAATTTTGAGCTCCGCACTACCATCTTTGGGGTGGAAGTACCTACCCACCAAAAGCCTGCTCCTCCTCAGATTCTCTTTCACAATCACGTCCATGGCCTGCAACACCTCCCTCGGCGCAACCTCCCGGGTACCTTGGAGATACTCATGGACCAAGCTCAGATGCAGCTCGTTCACCTTTTGGAGGAACACCGTGAAGGTCTTGGGAGGCCGGCCGTCGTCTCCGCCGACCTGGACATGGAAGGGAGTGTCCGGCAAGGCGAGTCTGCTGTAGATGTTCCTCTGCCCGTCGAAGGCGAGAGGGTAGCCTTCGAGATGAGTCGAGAGGAGCTCCTCCTTCACCATATTAGCTTCCCCCTTGAACTTCACCGTCTCACTGATGATCACGTCGTAGTGCAGGATGGTCATGGTGGGATCAAACTGGACGCGAAAGTGGTTCGCCAGAATTTGTATGGACTTGGTGGAGGGAGCAGCCTGCCTCTGGCCATGATCAGATCGCTGCGTCGACAACGCCACACCTCGACGTTTGTCTGCAACCACCCAGAGATGGTGTTAGACGATGACCAACAGATCAAAGATCACATTTTTATCAGTTTTTTGGATAGCAGACAGCTATCAACATAGCACCATACATACCTGCGGTTTCAGTAACATGGGCGTCCTTCCTCCACCGGCGAGAGGCAACGACACTCCAAGAACTGGTGCCATCGCCGCCACCACTGCCGGCGTCGGAAGCCGAGCTCCTCGGAGAACTAGCGGTATCTGTAACATGGGCGTCCTTTCTCTGCCGGCGAGAAGCAACGACGCTCCAAGAACCGGCATCATCGCCGCCGCCGCTGCCTGCGCCGGAAGCAGGGCTTTTCGGAGCCTGGTCGTCGCCAGAGCACGACCCTCGACCGCCACCGGCGCCACCACGGCCATACTCCTGATCACGGCGTTCATGGTCGAAATGGGTCGGCTTGGAAGCTCCTCCCCTACCGCCGCCGGCCCCGCCACGGCCATATTCCAGATCACGGCGTGCATGACCGGATTGGGTCGGCTTGGAAGCTCCTCCTCTACCAGATCCTCTTCTTCCTCCACCGCTACCTCCCCTCCCATATTGGCCAAATCCTCTTCCTTCCATTAGAAACTCTCTAACAACAACAAAAGATCAATCAAAGCGGAACCCCAAATTCAAATGCTTCGGTGCTTGTTATGAAGGGGTCTGGGCTACCAAACCAGAGCTTATATAGGTGGTGGAGAGGAGATGGGTGGAGCAGGAAGCTACAGGAAGGAAGGAGGTGGGACATTGATGGGACATCTTGCATGGTCCTACTCGTACGGAAGACAATATAATACATTACCTCGTCAATATGAAATCTAATAAATCACAAAAAATATGCTCCTCCACCATGGACCCTGGGATGAAGCAAAAAGCAATTCCCAAGAAAATACTTCCATAGATATTTTTATAAATCAAATTCTTTAACAGATATAAAAAGAATTATAATCCTGAAATTAAATTTCAAGGTATTAATTTTTATGAGTGAAGTTTTATTTATAATACAAAAGATAAGATTTTTTCAAGTCAACATTTTGTCTTAAATGATCATAGTGATTATAAAATTTAACACTAAAAATATATATAACAAAATCTCTTCTATTTTGTTCTTTTACCATCCATGTTCTCTTTTTAATACCGGCCTTTACCGATATCTTTAATCCAGAAACATTTCTTCAGGGAATAAAAAGACAGAGAAACAGAGACATCATTTATAATTTTACAGAATAATGAAGGCCTTTATTCTTCTTATTTTATTATTTAGTTTCTTTATTCTATTGTTTGAAGCCGGGTTATGTTCCTTGGGGGAAGGGGAAGCATAGAAATCTCAGAAGGCCACATGTCTGTGCTCGTCGGCGAACCTAAGTCCCATCGACAAAGAGGAATGCATATGTGAACGGCAATTCACGTATGAAGAACGACAATCTGGGTGGCTCCCAAAATCATCATTCTTAATGGACATGGAAAAGAGAGCACCGCTGCTAGTCTCGTCCTAGCTTTAATCTGTCGTAGATCACATCAAACAGTGGTTGCCGAAGACTCGAGTCGAGGGTACAAAATAGATTGCTTTGGGACGAAGAAACGGTGCCCCACTCCATCAATCTACTTTGCTTTGCCTCATCCCAAAAGCCAACAAATTTATATGTTCTTCATCTTTCACTAACATTGGTTAATGAAAAGTATAAAAAAATTTGACGCCTTTTTAATAACAAAGTTTGGAAATCTGGCTTAATTATTAAAAGGAGATTTTTTTTCAATAATGACAAAGCTACCATTTTATTTAATATTGAATTAAAAATTAAATTAACTTGACTATATTAATTTAAATAAATTAAATTAAAATAAATTATAAATTATGTTGATTTTGGGAGCAATCCTCTCTACTCACAACTAAAAGTTATTAGATTTGGTCGTCTATAACTTATGCTCACGAGAAGTTAGTTTCTCAATAGTCTAGTTGCAGTGGGTAATATTTTTTTTAAAAATTATTAAAGTCAATTTTTATTTAAATAAGGGTATTTTAAATAATTTATAATTTTTTATAGTAATTTGGACAATTTTTTCAATCTCTTTATAATATTAAAAAATATTCTCTTTTTTACAAAAAAATTTAAAATTTGAGAAGTGTAATTACAAAAATTATAATTTTTCTTTTTGATATTTTGTTAGGGTGTTTTAAGGTAATTTATAGAGAAAAAACATTAATAAAATAAAAGGTAAAAGAACAAAATGTTGAATTACCCAGGTGAGCTGATAAAAAACATATAAGATTTAAGTGTAATGTTACAAATTCAATTTTTTGAAGAGGTACTTTGGGTGGATGGGTAGATGTATAACTAAATTGTAAGCGAGCAAGTATAAATAATAAATTGCCCAGTATTTACAGATTTTTTAAAAACTTTCAAGACAAATCAAGATGAAAAAATTGTCTTGTTTAAAAAAAATAAAAAACAACTTTCATGACAAATCAAGATGGAAAATATATTTATTAGAATATTATTTTAGCCAACACGGACAATTGTATTATAAGGATAGTCCAAATTTTTTATTTATTTAAATAAAAAATTATGGGAGGTAGAATTTAGAAGAGAGTGATCGGATCTAGCCATCACCTAGAAGTGACTATACTCAATCAAATTCATTGACAAAAGGTGATTTTGTCTTTCTTTCTAAGAATGATTAATCTGAATTGATCTTGTAATCAAACGCAAACCGGAGGCAAAAACTCTTCCTGTCCTTTCCTTAATTAAAATACATTAATTATACTTGTTATAAATTACAAGTTTTTATTTCCAAAGCACCTCTGTTTTTTCCTTTGTTTAATGTTATAATACATGGTTTGATCTAATAACAATATATAAATATACACTAAATGAAAGTAGAAAAGATAAAATTTTCTTCATAAATATTATCCCTAAAGACTAATCACGGAAAATCCACCATCCAGTCATCCATATGTAACCTTTAAAAATATCTAAAACACATTGATTATTTTAAACAAATTCTTTTAATTTAATTTAATATATTTCTAATTTTTGTGCTGTACATACCAAAGTAGATACTAAAAAATATAAATATTTTTTAAGAATACAATGAACCAAAGCTAACTCCAATCAAGCTAGCTTGGGATCGGCTGGGAGCCAAGCCGAGAAAAGTCCAAACCCCAAGCCAAGCTAGCTTAAGTGATTGGCTATTGACCGATGCTGAAATAGACCATGAGACAAAAACATGTGAAAACTAATTAATTATTTGAAGTGTGCCAAAATTTATATAAAATCAGAATATCCATGAACCCGCCCGGTCTGACCATAAAATTTGAGCCCTATTGGCTATTGAAGAAAAGAAACCACATTTAAAAATTCACAAAATTCTGCCCTTTAATTAGTTCACCAATTGAACTATAATTCTTTCCTAGACAGTTGATCATGTCTTTAGCCATTGGCTTTGTTAAAAGCAAGGGCAAGGTGATCACCACCAGCTCCATATGCCATAAACATTCAATACTGTGGCCAACATTATCTTGGGTAATGACAGAGATGATTCCAAGACCTCCAATTGGGGATGTTCCGAGTCTTTCATCTACTCTAATTCTGTTTGATGTAGCTTTCAAGAACGTGACCTTGTCCCTTGTGAAGAACTTGTTCTTCCCATCCCAATCTTCTGCGAAAAAGCTTTTGTTTTTCAGTGGACTTAAAACAGTTTTACCAATCAACAGGTGCCATTCTATCCCACTTTTATTCTTCAACGCGGAGTCGGTTACTAGTGGCCATCACCTCATTAACCTTTAGCTATCTTCCCTTTCAGCTTTAGTTGTTGACGAACTGCTTTAGACATTTAAAAGAAAGGGGCATAACCCAGCAAAATGGCTTTATCATATGTCTAGCTTGGGACTCAAGAAAGGAGATGTTGCAATCTTGATGATGAATCTGACATTTGAAAAATTAAAGGGCAAAACAAAGAGCAAGATTATGATTTCAGTAATCAACACAAGATTTGTTGACATTAGGTGCACTTACAACAACAATTGCTATAACATTTGAGGACGTTCTTGCATAAAGCAGTGGCTAGTGATGTTGAAGGAATTATAAAAAGCTTGCCAGAGTACCACAATATGGTTCTCTAACAACTACTTTTTTCCCCACCTTCCGGTCCTTTTCTAGCTAATCGCGAGCCGGACACCATTAGCCATCACCCCGGATACATTCCCCATTCGACAGCCGACCGATTGAGCCTAGCCCTGCCGATCGTCATTGTCGGCAACTCCACCTAACCCGGTGGCGATTTCCCCACTTCTCACGCATTTTTTGGCCAGCTGACAGTCAGACTTCGTCGGTCGCCACCACCACCATGGTCCCCGTCCCCTGAACCGTCGATCCCGACGGGCGGCTACCAATCGACCACTGCCTTACCGCTATTGGAGTTTTCTAGCGACAGGCACCACTGACCCTGTTGGGCCAGTTTGCCCATCTCTGTGTCCAGTCCATTTGCGTTCGCCAATTTGCCCGAGTCTATGTCCGCGTCCATCAAGCAACTTGATTTGGACCAAGTTTATAAAACCTTAACTTCGGGTTAGGGTTTTACCCACTTGTTGTTTTACCAAGTTCGGGGCCAGTCAATTCAAGCTAGACCAGCTTGTAGATCATAAGTATGGGGCTCAGATAGTTGTATGAATATGTTATGAAGATTAAGTATGCCCGATATATAAATAATAACTTCAGTTATTGTACAGCAAAGCATGAGTTATTAGTGTATTTGAGGTACAAATTTTTATTTGTATTAGCCTAAGATTTTAGGATTAGATCTAGGTCATTACAACGTTTAGTATCTATTTGAGTTTTTTTAGGATATCTCATTAACATGCATCTTAGGGATTTCGAATTACCAAATTGTTCATGTGGGCCTAGCTTGATTTGAGTTTTATATCTTCGTCTGATTAAGTTCAGGGTTTCGAAACTTATTTAACCTTCTTGCATTAATTTCTGTCTATAGAGCCACTTTAAGGCCTCGAGTCAATCTTGACTTTTGTCAGTCTCGATCCGAAATTTTTGTCTATATATATATATTGTATATACCTAGGTGGACTCCACTAGGCCCACGAGTTGTTGGGTGTTCGGATTGTGCAACATGGCAAGATTTGGACAGTCCACGCCAACCCTACCAATGGCCAACAAAATTTCACTAGATTTTCTCTCGTATTTTCAGAATATTTTTACTATTAGTGCCACCAGCAAAACTCCGGCCACCCTCAAGTGACATGAGTGGCACCATCATGACCAGCTTGCGGTCGGCTATCGACCCAAGCCCAGCTCCGATACCAATGCCACCTTGTTGACCGCCGGAAATGATGTTTTCTTTGATGGTTTCCACCCTTGCTACAACCTTTCAAGACATTTTTCGGTGCCAACGAGCCTCCTCCGGCGAGGCCGACCACCTTGATCGATTCCCCTCGCCAAGATCTACTATTTGATACTTGCCATCACATTCAATAATGTGGCCAACATTATCTTGGGTAATGGCAGAGATGATTCCAAGACCTCCAATTGGGGATGTTCCAAGTCTTTCATCTAGTCTAATTCTGTTTGAAGTAGCTTTCAAGAACGTGACCTTGTCCCTTGTGAAGAACTTGTTTTTCCCATCCCAATCTTCTGCGAAAAAGCTTTTGTTTTTCAGTGGACTTACACAGTTTTACCAATCAACAGGTGCCATTCTATCCCACTTTTATTCTTCAACGCGGAGTCGGTTACTAGTGGCCATCACCTCATTAGCCTTTAGCTATCTTCCCTTTCAGCTTTAGCTGGTGATTAACTGCTTTCGACATTTCAAAGAAAGGGGCATAACCCAGTAAAATGGCTTTATCATATGTCTAGCTTGGGACTCAAGAAAGGAGATGTTGCAATCTTGATGATGTATCTGACATTTGAAAAATTAAAGGGCAAAACAAAGAGCATGATTAAGATTTTAGTAATCAACACAAGATTTGTTGATGACATTAGGTGCACTTACAACAACAATTGCTATAACATTTGAGGACATTCTTGCATATAGCAGTGGCTAGTGATGTTGAAGAAATTAGCAAAAGCTTGCCACAGTACCACAAAATGGTTCTCTAATAACAGCTTTTTTATGTTTGAATAGATAATCGATTAATTACTCATCTTTTTCTCCGATTCACCCTCGAATTATCCTTGTCTATGTCAATGATTTCATTTTTTTCCCAAGCAACAAACAAATTGCATATATATTAATAAGTTACTTGGTTAAATATGTCCCTGAATAAGATTACACAGGCCATAAGCAATTGTGGTCAAGTGGGCCGAGCGACCCACTGGAAACTTCAGTTAAAGACCGGGCCGGGCCAATGATAGAGCCAAGTGTGGCCTAACCTTGTCCATCCCGGTATCCATATTACGAATTTAAAGCTGCTAATTGAGCGAGCCGGCAGCTCGTGAGTGTTTGACATTTATCTCAACGTGAAATTTGAGATTTAAATACAAGAGTTCAAACTTGACTCGAACTCAAATCCAACAAGTTGAGTTTGAGAAAACTAGTGTTCGACTCGACTTGATTTTATTATAACCCGAACTCGAATTGTAACCTGATTCGATAATATAACAATAATGATAAATAATATTTAATTAAACTTTAGGGTTAGGTTTCACATACCCAATATAAATTTTGTCACCAACACAATTGCCCCTTCACGACCACCTCCTCTCTAAGCTTGCCGAGACCACTAGCCCCTCACACCACAAGTTGGTTTCTGAACATGATCATTTGAATTTTGTTATTGTTATTTTTATTTTTATTTTTTCTTTTTCTTTTTTGTAGATTTAGGTTCAATTTGCCTTTGATGATTGCAAAGATTTGGTTTTTTAGTGTTGGGACTTGGGGACCAAGGCCGATTCACCAATGTGATGAGATCTTAGATCAAATGGGCATTTCACCAATTAACATGGCCCCCTCTCACCTTTTGGATCTTTAGTTCTTATTTTTCTTTTTGCTTCTAAATAATCTTTTTGTTTGTTAAAAAAGTTTTTGGAGTTAATTTGTGTATTATTTGTGCTCTATGTAGTAGAAAAATGTAAACCTCAGCTTCGGGTTAGGGTTTTACTTGCTTGTTTCTTTGCCTAGTTCAGGCCAGTCTTGAGTTGGTTCAGCTTTCAGGCCATCAGTATGAGGCCTAAATGTCCGTATGAGCATGTTATGGAAGCTAGATATATCATATATATAGATGATAATTTCAGTTATGCTACAACAAAGCATGAGTTATCAACGTATTCTCGTGGCATATGAATTCTTGCTAGTATTATCTCAAGGTTTTAGGCTAGATCTAGGTCGTTGCAACATTTAGTATCCGTTTGAGCTTTCTCAAGGGATCTTATTTACATGCATCTTAAGAATTTTAGCTTATCAGATTGCCCCTACTGGCCCAATTTAATTTGAGTTTCAGATCTTCGTCCAATTAAGTTTAAGATTTCGAGGCCTATGTAGCTTTCTTGTCTTGATTTCTATATATAGAGTTACTATTAGGCTTTGAGTCAGTTTCGATTTTTGTTGGCGTCGATCTGAGCTTTCCAACCACACACACACACACATACACACACACACACACACACACATATATATATATTGTATATACTTTAGGTAGATCCCATTAGGTTCACGAGTTGTTAGGCATTCAAATCATGCCACGTGGCAATCACGTCATCCCTAGCTTTCACCTATTTATTTTTCAAAGATTTCTTCCACATTTTAGAAGTTTTTCTACCACTAGCACTGTTGCCACTTTGGGTTGCTGCCGGCTAATCCCGGCTACCAGACCAGCACCACAATAACTGCCATGGACGTACTATCAACCCATACCCTCCACCAGCACTGGCACTGCCACAGTCGCCATCGATGATGATATTTTGTTCGCTGGATTTCCATTGCCGCCACCACTTTTCGGCATTGGTGAGGCCGACCACCCCAATGGTTTCCCCTCGCTGAGGCAGAGATTTTGAGACCACTCCCGACCCTAGCCATGGCTGCGATGGCCACCAATGACTCCCACTTTCCCAACAGCATTTTCCCCACCTTTCAGTCATTTTCTGGCTAATCGCTGGCCATACTCCATCAGCCATCACCCCCAGACACATTACCCACTCGACGGCTGACTGATTGAGCCTAGCCTTGCTAACTGTCGCCACTGGCAACTCCACCTAACCCAATGGCAATTTTCCCACTTCTCAAGCATTTTTGGCCAGCCAACGGCTGGACTTTGTCGGTCGCCACCACCAACATGCTCCCTGTCACTTGGACCATCGATCCTGACAAGCGGTGACCAGTTGGCCTCTGCCTCACCGGTGTTGAAGTTTTCCAGCGTCGGGCACCATCAACCCCGTCGAGCCCTTTTTCTCATCTCTACTTCCAATTTCATTCGTGTTTGCTAGTTTACCCGCGTCTGTGTCCACATCCGCCAAGCAAGCCCAGCTCATCAAGCAGCTTGATCTGGACCAAGTTTGTAAAACCTTAGCTTCCGCTTGTTGCTTTGCTCGGTTCATGCCATTCTTAAGTCAATTTAAGTCAAACTAGCTTTCAGGTCATGAATATGAGGCTCAGATTACCGTATGAGCATGCTATGGAGACTAAGTATGCCTAATATATAGATGATAGCTTCAATTATCTTACAACAAAGCATGAGTTATTAGTGTGTATTTTAGGCATACGAATTTTTGCTTGTATTAGCCCAGGATTTTAAGGCTAGATCTAAGCTATTGCAGCGTTTAGTATCTGTTTGGGCTTTTTAGGGAATCTCATTTACATGCATCTTAGGGATTTCAAACTACGGGATTGCCCCTGTAGGCCCAACTTAATTTAAGTCTCAAATCTTCGTCTAATCAAATTCAGGGTTTCAAAACCCATTTAACCTTCTGGCCTCAATTTCAGTCCAAAGAGCCACTTTTAAACCTCGAGTCAATTTCGACTTTTGTCAGTCTCGATCCGAGGTTTCCTTCTATATGTGTGTGTGTGTGTCTATATATAAATATATATGCACACACACACACCCAGGTGGACTCCACTAGGCCCATGAGTTGTCAGGTATTCAAATCGTGCCACATGGCAATATCTAGACGGTCCATGCTAGCCCTAGCAATGACCAACCAAATTTCACGAGATTTTCTCTGGTATTTTCTGAATATTTTTACTATTAGCACCGCCGCCACTTCGGCTTGCCACTGATGAGACTCCAACCACCCTTAGGCCACAAGAGTGGCACCATCATGGTTGCCGGAGGCGACATTTTCTTCACCGGTTTCCACCACCATTGCACCCTTTCGGGACATTTTTCCGTGCCAGCGAGCCTCCTCCGATGAGACCGACCACCCTTGTCGATTCCCCTCACCGAAATCTACTATTTGATACCAGCTACAACCTCCGTTGTGGCAGCAATCGCCATTGGCAACTCGAACTTCCTTGGCGGCATTTCTGTCTCCTTCCAATGTTTTTTGGCTAGTCGCTGGCCAGACACCGTCAACCATCACCCCAAACAACTTCCTCTCTCTAAGGCCAAACTTTTGAGGTCACCCTCAACCCCTGCCATAGCTGAAATAGCCGCCGGCAATGTCGCCATACTCAGCAGCAATGTGGCCCACTTCTCAGCCATTTTTTGATCGATAGGAGACCAGGCTTCGTTAGCAACCACCTCAATGACCACCATCTCGTTGCCCTTTGTTGATCGTGATTGATGACATCCTCGCCTCCCTTCCATCAGCGTTTTCTAGTGTCCATTTGGTGCTCGTTTGCCTGTATCTAGTTGCTGCATTCGTGACCGTGTCCGTCCTGCCAAGCTAGCCTGCCATTCCAGCTAAGTCGGACTGACTTAACCTAGGCCGATTTAGTCTGGTTCAGCATAATTGATTCAATTTGCCTTTTTCAACCATTTTCGACCGTTTCTCAACCACTTTTGATAAGTCGAGACTTTATACACTAATTTAGAGGTATATTTACATTATTTAGCATGTTTTGATGTTATAAGTATTTATTATTTATTTATTTATTTATTATTATTATTATTTATTTCAAGTTATTATATATTTGTCAATTATGACGAATACTTATATGATTGTTGATTATTATTATTAATATATTTACTTATTAATATTAATATTATTCAAGTGTGTCAAATTTTATTTAATTAATTAATAAATTATTATTTATTATTGTTTAATTATATATTTACGTGTTTTTGTTTAATTATAGATATGCATAAAAGCGGATGAAACAGTCAGGAGTGATGCACAATTTAAGTATTGCTGTGCATACAAAATAGAATTCAGGATATGATCCATATCCATCCCAAATGGGATGATATGATGATGATGGGGATGATCAGGATAACATACGATTCAGACAGCACCTTAACACAGAATACACAAAATGGATACTTTGAGACATTTTTTTAAGTCATCTCATTTCAAAGAAGAATTAAACATCAGAACCCTTTTCATTCTATACACTGTACTACAACCAACAAATAATGTAGATCAGCAATAAATCCTGTCAACCATTGTCCACTGTGTGTTGGGCCGCAAAAAATGTGTTGGAGCACAGACAAATAAATGCTTCCAGTCTCCAGAAAAAAAATCTACGGCAGAGCTTGGGAATTTGATCGGGAAGATCCCATGATGTGAAGTTTTGAACTCTGTCATATAAGTATGAAATCCTCAAAAGGATCAATCAGGTTTCGACATCGACAACATCCCATAGCGGAGGAGATAGTGGAGGAACTGCCAACTGATCAACCCTATAATCATCTAAAAGCTTCCGGGCGGCAGCTTGAGATTCGTCATTTCTATCCCTCTTAATTGAGGGAAGAGATTGAACAGCAGCAACTCTAACATGTGAAGAGTTGTGAACCTGGGGGCTCTGATCAATAGAAGATAAAAATTTGTCTTTGGTGAGAGTCCGTGCTGATGAAATTGTAGCACCAAAGATACCAGATTCCCTCAATGCTTTGACAATGGCCTATGGGAATGAGCGATAAACAACATTATAACAGAAGCATATTATCTCATGGATTTTTTAATAAGCATCAGAATCTATACTTACCATTGGGGTATAAATGCGTGTTAGGATGCCTTTCCTAAGGAGTTTAAGCTTAACATCTTTATCGGTCCACACAACATGTTCACGAAACCTGCATTTAAATAGCCCAAATAAAAGGAAAAACATCTTACAATTCGAGTTTTCACACGAGAAAGGAACAACAAAAAAATATGTATATACCAGCGAAGCATTTCTTCTTCTGTAGCAGTTGAGGCAATAATAAAAGCCTGAACAGGAAGATCCAGTCAATTAGTCTACATAAGGTAAGAAGTAACCAAAAACAGTCAAATCACAGTATAACCAGACTCTTTATATGTATCACTTGCCATCACCAGAAAAACAATAAGATTTCCACAGCATCCAATTACGAAAATAGTAAGAAGTTTTCCTTTCCATAATTATTAGTATCATTGTCATCCACCTAATCCCAAATAACCTGCTCCAGTATACAGATCCTACACTTCTCTCAACTGAAGACCATATCAATTCATGAAACATATATCTGTATCACACTTAACTACATTCATCCACACCAATTTTCATCATCCTCTACTCCTGTTTGAACCAGAACCAAGTAAACCTGATGGCCCTAGATTATTATCCCTTTATAAGTGGTTAACTAAGTTGACAATCCATTAGCCCACCCCCACTCATATACCATCTCCCTAGCAGGTAACTGGCATCAGAATATCCTTTCATACATCAGGGTCCCACAGATCCATCACAAAGTTGCAAGATTACCAAGACACCTTTGAATGAGCCCCTTTAGATCACAAATGACTCCAGCAGGGTATTCTTATAAAAAACCAACCTTGAAATGGCAAGTTAGAAAGAAATTTCAACCAGATAACTCACTATACCCATCAACCGTTTTTAGTTTTTAAGTTCATCATACTCATTTTTTGTGAATATATAAGATTACAATTGAATGATTAACTATCCTTATAGTACTGGCTACTATATATAAGAAAAATTTTATCGCTACACTGCATTCATAATTTTGTATTTTTTTAAAAAATGCAATAAATTGCCCCAAGAGATTCTCTTACAGAGCAAGAAAGAACTTGGCCAAAATAATCACATGTTAAAATAGGAAAACTCTCACAATGCTAATAGCACAAGAGCAATGACAAACTTGAGGCCTAAATTCCAATAAACTAAAGCAAATAAATTCTCAACAACATAAAATACAAATAAACCAGTATCATGACTTCTCAATTTATAGAGAACGACAACCCTTTTGGTCCTTTGAGAGATTTTTGGTTTTTATTAGTACCTAAATTGAATATAAATCACCCTCAAACTTCTTTTGGATGATAGAGAACTTGCCCCTTCTATACAATCATCCACGGGAACCCAGCAATTACCTCATTTACCCAAGCATCCACTGAGTCGCCTATTCACGTCCTTCCTCATTATTGCAAGACTATTCTAATAGTAGAACTTATTCAACGGTCAAGTTACATTTCTGTTACTAGCAACTCCAAGTATTCACTACACTAATGCCTCCTAGAAGGGAAGAATCATTAAATCGCTAACACAAAGAGCTGGGCATGCATAGAAGTCAATAAAAATTGTCGCTGCCATTAATGGGTAAAGTAAGGACCCAGAACCAAATAAATGAACATATAGCAAGTTGTAAAGTAAAAAACCACAACCATTTGAGGTGTAGAACTCACAGATCTATCAAATTCCAACATAAAACATCTCTTAACATCCTCTTTAGTGGGTTTGCAGTGACAGCGATCACGCCTGGATGTCAAGTCTGAAAATTTTGGGTATGTGTAGTGCAGAACAGCTGCCTCTTCCAGCTTTATCTCACTAGAACATATAGTATCAAATTAATAAATATATAAAAAAAAGATTGATTAAGCACATCTGATGACAAAAATCAACGTATTCAAAGTCACACAATTTGTTGCCATACATGATATGCCATTTCCACAATTAAAGGCTAGTAATAGATGAACATCATCAAGCAATCGATGATAATGAGAAATAAATGTTCATAAACTTACAGATATATAAGGTCCTGTTTGTGCAAGAAACACAAAATCCAATAACAAAAAAACAAAAAACGAAGTCTTAACTTTGGAGTCTTCATGTAATTGTGCCATCTGTGAGCACCATTAGGACGAAGGTGATCTTGTATTCTAGCAGCTGATTTGCCATTTCCATAAGTCAAGAAATAGTTTGGATTGCCTCTTGTTGCTTCCTTGTACATTCCAAAGTATGTGTCTTTTGGTAAATGGTCATAATTCTTCTTGAACATTGATATCTGTCAACATAAATAATGTGTAATTCTCTACATCATACAATCCACAAACAAATGATAAAGACGAATAAAATAAAATAGAAGAATTACATAAGAACACAGGTCTAAAACATTCTTTTCATTTTTTGAAAGGCAATGTATTAACCTCTATGAACCACAACACTGATGTTATGCTATCTTCTCACCTAATATGAGTTTCTTATTTTAGAAAAGATCATAAAAAGCTTATTGTATCACTCCTAATCCCAAGTTATGAAAAAAACTCATATCAACATAAATCTTATAGGACTACTACCAACAAGATTTGTGCTGATAAAATTCGAGACAGGAGAAGCTTCATAAAAGAAAAACCAAACAAAAATTAGTTCTAATAAGGAGAGAGTGATAACACTCCCAGAACATAGTTTTGACTTCAATAAAGCCTTATCACAAAATTTGCTATTGGAGCTTATCAAGAAAACTTTTGATCAAGAAGCAGTCAGAATGTTTGATGCACTGCAGATATTTACAAAAATGAAAAGAAATGTGAAAATCATGAAGTTGGTTATATCAAGTTCACTATCCATAAATAAACCACAAACATGAGCTATTGATATTATAAAATTATCATGAAACAAAAAGAAGATAAAATTCCATACTAAGTCACTTCAGCCAGGAGTCAACAACAATCCTTTTCTAAGATCACATGCAATCGCATTGGTCATCTAGTTCCGAAATCAATTTGCCAACCACAAGTATTTACAAGCAAAATCTTAAAAATAAAAAATCTATAATGTCACTACTGACAGGTCAAGAGAACATTTACCTCAGTAAAGGGATCTTTAACATCATCTCTCTCAACACTACTCTCCTGAAAAGTAAATACCGCAGGCTATAATTAACAACCTTCTGAGCAGAAAGAAAGAAAAAGTTAATCAGTTTGATGACGACTTACATAATTAGGAAAAATAACCATGTCGACATTGCTAGGAGTATCAAGAAGAAGTCTTCTGAGAGAATACTCGCTAGCACCAGCAGGATGTATTAATTCATCTGTATCAAGATGGATGATCCAGTCCATACCTAATTCCTGTATGTACCAAAAATGCACTCACTCTAAATAAATAGACATCACCAAAATAGAAAAATGGGAGTAATGTACTTGCTTATGAGTCATCCTTACTCGTGCCATGACAATAGCCATCTCCATGTTAAGAGACTGCTTAACAAATAATTCATAGTTGCATGGTTTGTAAAAAACCTGCAAGCCAAGATTCATTCCAGATTCGACTGCAAGCCACAAGAATACATTAGCAAAACACAAATTGTATGAATTGTGCTTCCACATGCCGAGTAATATAGAATAGATTATCAAGCATAAAGAGTAAACACCATCTGCCTAGATAATTTGACCACAGAAAAGCTTCAGTATTTAGAACCAACCACCACGAACAGAGATGATATATGTTCTTAAATCATGATTTAGAAATCAGATCATAAAAAGGTTGATCTAAATAACAGAAATGGAATTCACCAAAACCACTGAAAAGGCTAAACTTGTTTAAATGATGAAACAAGAAAATAAACTACAACAAAATTCAGCGGTCTTGTTTGCTATTAAATTAACTAATAAACAAAAAAAGAGGTGAGAGGTGTAATCAAATTTGTTAAAGGTGACAACAAAAACCATTCCACTCCAAATGAAAGATTATCACAAGGATCAGAAAAGGGCAACCTCTTAGCTTGTTTTTCCTCCAACTCTTTCGTTCTATAAACAACCTTCACTCCCTGCATATGAAAACATATGTGAGAACAATAAATCAAATTTAACAAAAAAAAAACACTTAATTACTTCATAACAAGGCAAATGTCTAACCAGGGGAACTCAGGTTTTAGAAAAACAATATATATAGATAGGAGAAATAATTGTCACAACCACATTTTGGAAGTGACATATAATGCAGGAAAAGGTACGCAATAATAGCTCATCCACAATAACAGACAACAAGTAATGGAATGGTAAGAGACTTGATATGCAACAGAATACAAAGTGATTAGATTGCAAAAGACCACATCAGTGCTTCGAATAAAGCACCAAAATCAGAGTTTCCATTCTATAGTCTAGCCAGGAAATAAAATGTCATATGGCTCACAGTGTTGACATTTATGATATACTGCCCAAATAGGTATTGTTGTTTGCATTGGCCATTTTACAAAAGAAGGCATAAAAATAATCTAATCTACGTCATAAGGGCCCATATCACTGTTGAAGGGATTTGATTTGTCTCTGACGTGAATATTATATATCAAGTATCATATTGATTGTTTGAGGCATCAAATACAATTGATAAAAGGCTATATTCAATCGCTAAAAAGTTCCCATTTGATTTTGAATGCTTACAAATGAATATAAAATTAAACTCTAATCTTTCTCTCAAATAATCACTTAGATTCTTCATCATTCCCTTTTGTCAAATATGAAAATTCTTTTGCAGATATTCAAAAACCTTCTAACTAATTTTTTTTTTAAAAAATTCCAACTAGGTGTATGATGCCGAAAAACAGAAAACCATCAATTCAAATGCATATTTCTACAACAAGAAGTAAAAAAAAATGCCATTTTACAAAAATATATATGCACACAGAATACAGTAGATTCTATCAAACAAACATGCAAAAAAAGACAAAGCACCAACCGGAATGGACTCAAGCACAGCAGATACATTTGGGGATGCAGCCTTCCCCTCAACAAACAGAAAGAAAGTACCAACTCCAAGAACCTTGTGGTAGAAAAGCCATGGCAAAATTTGGTCTAGACCAGCAGATGTGCTTGTTGTGACGCAAATCTGCAGTGTGAAACTAGTTAGTAAAATTCAATAAATAAACAACAATATAAGACATAAAGAATCACAAAGAAAAAAAATGCACACTAGCAGGACAGTCGCCTGTCATTACCAGCTGGTGAACATGAAAATAGATTTTAAGTTTCCTAATGACAGAATCAATATTGTTATCCAAAAATTAACATTCAAACTAAACCATGAACTATCTCCAGATTATCAATAATAAAAACACAATACCTCCATGTTGTTAGTTTAGATTTCCTCACAGGGCCATACTAAAACTAGTTATAACCACTAGAAACCTAATATAGTACAATGCGCATTTCTTGATGCTAAACAAGTAAATTATCTAAATGCTAAACTATAGTAGTATAGTCCACTGCACATTTCTTGATGCTAGCAAAAAGATTAATAACAACCCCAAAGTTTTCAAAGTTTAATTGAAAAGGATAATGCATTTTGTATTTGAATCATTGAAAGGACATTTTTTCAATAATCGTTTGCGATGATGATATATACATACAACAAATCGAAAATCTACCATAAACATCTCATTGACTAATCTCTGTTCAAGATCTACCTAACATTCCGAATTTCAGATTGAGACCCATACACTTGACCATCAAAAAAACCTACACAAACAACCTCGAATTCCAACAACACATCCCAGACACGAAGAGAACCTCACCTTGGGCTTCAGATCGGCAACATCCACATCGAACCTCCACCCCCGGTAGTAGGGGAAGGTCGGCGCCGCGCTGCCGCCGAGAATCTCGGCGCAATCGGAGGACGAGACGTGCGCCTGAGTGCTCAGGGGCTGCTCCCGGCCATGCCGGGGAAGACCTGGGCCGACTCCGCCGGCCACCGGGAGGCGGGGTCGTTGACGCCGCCGCGCCACTGGAGGACGAAGGCGAATGCGGCGAGGGCGAGGGGGAGGGCGGTGAGGAGGAGGAGGAGGCGGGAGGCGAAGGAGGAGGCGGCGGGGCTGGCGGTGACGCCGGCGGCCAGGTGGTGGTGCGACGAAGACGAAATCCGGCTGGTGCTGTACAACCCCGCCATTGTCACCGGCGGGGGAAGGTGGCCTTCGTCACCGGCTTCGGAGAGTATCAACGAACAGGAGATACGTATCGATCTGTGGCGAATGTCCTGTCTGCGGTGGCAGTCGGCAGCGAGTCAACTTTAATAGGGTGGGGTGAAATTACATACATGCTCCCAAATATTTCGTATTTTCGTTGTTGACCCTCTTATTAAAGTTTCATTATTTTATATAGGTTCTCCTGTTGTGTAATATTTTTTACTAGAAGAATTAACAAAAAGGGCCCCCTAATTGTATATTTACGAAAAGGGATAAACATAAATTTTGTTGGTATGTTTCTACTAATAAATTGATACATACCTACTTTATAGTATAAATATATATAATTTCACATTTACTTTGTAATCTTTATTTATTTATCTTTTGTAAATTTTAATTATAAGTTATTTTCTACATTTTTTAAAAAACTTATGTATTTTTGTTTATAGTTTTGAAGTGGCTTTCTATGAATTTCAATGGGTTTGATAATTTTAAAATACTTGATAAATATGTTTTATTTATTTTCAAAACAAAACTCTAGCGTGCGATCAGCGTATCACATGATCATGATGATAATTATATTTTTCAATCAATATTTAAAATATTTCTTAATAATCCCTAAATATTTCATTAAATATGATAGATTAGTATATAATAAACGAGTGAATACTAAATAAATACATAAAGATAGGTCATATATTATCTCTAAAATAATCCTTTGTAGAATATAATTTATGGATGAGATTTTTTATGAAATATGGAGCAATCAAAAAATACAAAATTCTATGCAAATAAAAATAAAGATGAAAATAAAATAATTGTTGGTATGAGATACTTAATTATTCACTGCTTACAAAATTCTCTAAATTCATGATTTTTTAAAAAACATAAAATTGTCACTTAGTTGAATCAAAATTTATTTTACTGTATCAAGGAGATTGGATAACTTATTATAGTGGTCATTCGTCGTTGATTATGCCTACTTTTTATCTTTATTGATTTAAAGTAAAAGTCTTATATACTTGAGCAACAGATCAAATAACTTATATAAACTACACTTTTTTTATTTTGAGAAATTTACTAGGTGTCAATACTCAAAATTCACATGAATAAATATACAAGTAAATAATAAAATTATTTATAAATTTTTAAATTAATCTAATATTTTTAACTCGTTCATTTTATTTATCAAAGTAATTGTGATAAAAATTATTTCAAAATATAGTTTGCATTTTTTTAAAAAAAAAGGTAAAAATAGGTAATATTGATTTTAAAAAAGATAAAATTCCATCAACCCCTACTCGTCCATTTTATTTTCCATACATATAAACTTCATTATATAAGACCACCAAAAAAAAGTTCAAATTAAATGTATAGACTATATGAAGTATAGTTTGCCTTAATTTTTCTCTTTAAAGTAAATAATAATAATATTATTAAAAACCAAAAGTAGATACTCTAAAGCTACAAAAAGTATCATTAAAACTTTAAAATAAAGAATAAGATATTGAACACAAGACTAACTATTGAAATGAAGAATTTTAGCGACATAAAATATTTAACCACCTTTTAAAAAGAATTGATTTTTTTATAAACGAATATACAAAAGTATGACTCAAAAAGAAATTTTTAATTTTTGTTTATAAAATTATTATAGCAAAATTTTCTTTGTTAACTTTCTTCTTTTTCCTACGAGTCTTAAAACATTATGTTGAACCCACACAAAAAAGTTCAAATTAAATATGTAGGCTATATAAAGTGTAACTTGCCTTAATTTTTCCCTTTGAAGTAAAATAATAATAGTATTAAAAACCAAAAATAAGATATTCTAAAGCTACAAAAAGCATCATTAAAAATGTGAAATAAAGATCAAGATATTGAACACAAGACTAACAATTGAAATAAAAAATTTTAGCAACATAAAATATTTTACTATCTTTTAAAAAGAATTGATTTTTTTATATACAAATATATGAAAGTACCACTCAAAAAGAAATTTTATTTCTTTTTGCAAAATTATTATGACAAAATTTTCTTTGTTAACTTTCTTATTTTTCCTAGAAGTCTTAAAGTAAGAAAATATCGCCTTTGAAATATTTCATGTTTATCATAAATAAAGTTTTATAAAATATTTATATTTCATTAAATAATTTATTGCATGAACAAACTAAACTCAATGACACTATTTAGCCACATTGGTATTCTATGAACTGATTCCACTTACAAACAATCAATTTTATAAAAAGAATATATAATTAAGGAAAAAGTTATTCTGAGCCCACTTTGATCTTGACTATCGATTACAAAGACAACCTAGATCAAATTGAAAAAAAAATCATAACGCCCATCTAATCACTATTATAAAAAAAAAATTATCCATGGTCATTTTGGTTGCCAGAAACAAAATGTGCAGTAGGAGGGGCCACCCCTAGCCAAATCCAGTTAAGGTAGCCAAATCTAGTGAGGGTAGCCAAATCTGGCCGCACCTCGTCAAATTTAGTTATCGTCGGTTATTTAAGCTGCCTACAATGGGATCTAGGCGCATATGGTTAGATCAATTGGTGGCGATGGGTGCAATTGGGATGGGGGATGAGGGATGGGGTTTGAATTTTTTTAAATCTAGTTTGGACGGTCATTATAATCACATGACCCATATTAGATGTGCTCAGAAGTAGTTACTTGAGTCAAGTTCACACAATCCAACCTCTGTAGTTAAGGCAAAAATATAAGTCATTTTAATCCCTAACTTTAAATAATTTTTTTTACCCGTTTTCATAATTGGATAAAAGTAGTCCTACTGAACATTCAATATTGTCAAGAAAAAGTTAGTTCACCCTATGGGTGTAAATGAGTCGAGTCGAGCTAAATAGGGATGTTTTTGAATTCAACGTGATTTTTGGCAAGCATGTTTAAATTTGTTTGAGTGCTTGACGAACATTAATGTATTATGAGTTGAGCTAAGTTCATCCAAAATTCATGGTATTTAGGCTTGACTTGTGTTTAGCTCACTATGTTTTTGAGCCAAGTTCGAACCAAGCGAATGTTTATACTTGGCTCGTGCTCGACTTATATAGAATCAAAATTTTCTTTCCAACACCATATAAGTTCAATATGACCTCAATAGTATTAACGAGCCGAGTATTTTTTCGAGTTTGAATACATCGAGCTCGAGTTTCGAGCCAAGCCAAACCGAACACTCATTAGCCCAAGTTCTGTTCGTTGTTCAACGAGTTATTTATTTCAAGCCGAGTATTTTTGAGTATAAATTAATGCGCACATATTTAAGCCAAATTGCTGAATCGAGCTAAACATAAAATATTTGTGAGCAAGTTTAACTTATTTAGGCATACACTAAGTGTATTAAAATTTAAATTTGAAGCCAAAGGGGAGGGTATTGAGTAAAATCCTAATCTCCAAAGGGTGGTCTTTTTTAAAAAAGGTGGACATGTTGGAAGGATATAAACAATGCAACGGTGTACTTATGGGGGCAGGTTTGCGCTTATGCCGAAAAAGCTCTTTATTCTTACGTGGGCTCTTATAAATGTTAAACGGCTTATTATTCGTCTAAAAAACTAAGATTGTTAAAAAAATAGAACCATTAAATGAAATATTTATTTTAACAATCTCACTTAAGAAAATTAAATTTTAACGATTTAGTGCATAAATAAATATGAGACAAATTAACTATTAAGAAGATATAAATAATTTAATATTCTTTTAAATACTCTTTTGCTCTCCTAATATATAATATTTAGATGGTTTATTGGTTGTCCCAAAAAGATAGAATAGATATGACATAGGAAAATAAACTATTTTGTATTTATTTTAATAATTTTATCATTTTTATTTTTTTGAGTTAATGGCTCCTAAATATTATTTTAATTGTTCTTAACATATTTCTAGGTCATGTATGTATTAAAAAAATAAGATGGTCAATCCTCTCCAGTAAAATGGAAGATTTTGTAATTTCTTTTAAGACAATTTTTTTCTTAATACAATGCAACTTTTTAGTCTTAGACATCCACTACAGAGAGGGTTTAGACTTCAACCAATCGGGTCTGCTTGTGGAGACCCCATGATATGCTACTTAATTATAAATATGTTTCTTCCATATAGTATATTTTACATTTTTATCATCATTTAACTATCATAATTAATAATTTTTATGAAATAAAATCGTTAGCTAGGCACTAGCAACTGATTTATGAAAAAGACAAATAATTCAAATTCTTTAAGAGAAAAGAATATTTATTTTAAAAAATTAAATTTATCCTCAAATTAAATTAATTTTATTATTATTTTAAGTTACGACTACCACCTTTGATGGCCATGGCCCACATTGGTCGTCGGCCCTACTTGAATTTGGTTAGGGTACAATGTCCCAACTAGATAATTGGAGCATTGCTACCATCTCAAGATTCGGTGTGTGGTGTTGGCCGCACCCGACTAGATTTGGTTGAGCCGGTGCTACCCTAAGTTGCTTGATCGGTCGGGTCAGCCAACCTAACCATGGCACTGGTGGTGTGGCTCTACGGTGACGAATGTAGGGGAATTTTATAATTAATAAAGAGAAAATAAAAAAGTAGCAAGGTTACCATTTTGTAAAAAGTTCCCTTCTTTTCGTAAATATGTTGATTCCTCCCTCAGTAATTATAAGAAGTTATCAATGATCACCTTTTTTATTAAAAAAATTGCTTATAGGAAAGATAAAAAAGATTGTGGGCGAATTAAGAGACGTCGAGCTCTTCGGCAAACTATAGAAACCGGCAGATTTTCCAGGAAATGAAAAGAAAGTGGAAGTGACAAAATCTAGCTCTTGACATGGGTTGCAGGAGAAGAAGCTTTTCTACCAACTTGTCAAATATTTGTATACCAATATTAAGGTTAATGATATTTCTTATTAATAAAATTGATAATTTTAATAAATTCAGATAATTATGTCTACTACATATAATAATAAGCTACTTATAATGTATGAATTACTCCTTCCATTTCAATAGGATTATCAAGTTTATTATTAAGAAGCATCATTAGCCCAATATTAATCTTGGATGCATTGGGGAAGAAATGTTAATGTATTATAAATATGTTTTCACATCAATTTATAATTATAAAAATAAACATAATAACTCAAACAAGAAGAGCAATTAGCTCCTGCAGTTTAACTTACTAAATAGAATTATCTCATAAATAATTTTAAAAAATATATTGCATCTCACTGTCCACCCATCTTATTAATGCAAACAAACATACGGGACTTTACAGTCATTGCAACTTGGATGGAGCCATGTTGGTTTCATTGAAATCATCACCCTCAAGTATTCTGGACCTAACCATATTATTGTATAGATTCTAAAACCTCTAGTTACTTAATACTAAACGTCAACTAAAAGTTGCAAAACATAATCATAAATTCCTTAATCGTTAAATAACCATTGGATGGCTAGGTCATAAATGGGATGTGGTTATATTTTTTCGAACCATCCTCTAATGTCTTAAACCTAAATATTATATCTATTTTATTTTTGATGGTCTCTAATCCATATATGATGGGATCGGATAAAAAATATAAGTTTTAATATAAATGTGAGAAAAATAATTATTAAAAATTTAGATTCGATGTAAATTAAATTACCCTAAACTCATAAATTTGTATTTGAGGATATTTAATATATTTGAATAAATTTTAAACTAGTTTGGATTGAATATAAACAAATATATTACAAATTAAATCCGCTGACTTCCAACAACTATGGGAGTAAAACAACTATCCAAGCTGCTTGGAAAACAACCCTCCAAGTAAAAAATCGAGTAGATACACATACACATAATCTTATAATTTCATTACAAAACAAAACCAGCTCAAATAATTTATTGTCAAGATTAAAAAAGATAGATACAAAGCTCCATCGAATAAGATGAAAGCCTACAATAACATTCATCAAGATCAACGTACCTACGTGCAGACGAACAAAATGCTAAATCAGAGCAACGAATCGATCATTTTGAGGCAACAACTTCTCAATTCTAGATTATATCCCATCAACCGATCAGAGTACAACCCACCGTCGATCCATCTCCACCTTCTCCACATACCCAACACCATGCCCGTGCAGCAACGCCTCCGGCGAGCATGCACTGCCATCAAGGAGCACACCGCCGTCGGCTACGCCAAGCTCGCCACCGCCGGCTGGCACGCCTCCGACGTCGAGCTCACCATCGTCAAGGCCACCGCGCCAAACGACGTCCCCTTGCCGGAGAGGTACGTGCACCAGCTCCTCAAGGTGCTCACCTTCTCCCCGACCTCCTCTCGAGCCTTCTCCCTCTGGTTCACGCGCCGGTTCGGCAACACCGGTTGTTGGAGGGTGGCGCTCAAGTGCCTCGCCCTCTTCCACCGTCTTCTTCGATCTCTCCCAGATTGTTCTTCCACCTTCCACTCTGATCTCCGGTGGGCGAGGTCGAACGGTCTGCTCTTCCTCGACCCATGTCGGTTCCGAGACAGGTCCTCCTCTGCTTCTGAGCATTACACACTGTTCATCCGCTCATACGCTCGTCTTCTCGACATGGCCTTGGATTGCTGCTTCCTTGGCAAGCCCTTCGATCATGATAAGGGAGCAGTCATGGAGGAGAAAATTATTCAATCACTGCCCAAGTTACTGGGTATGATGGAGAGGGCAGTGGAGTGCATGCCCACCGGCGTTGCCAAGCAGAGCTTCCTCGTTCGGTCGTCCATGAAGCAAATCGTCCGAGACAGCATACTCTGCTACGAAAAGCTTCAGAAAGACTCATTTTTTCTTGTCGACAACATCTTCCAAATGCAGCAGCAGAGAGCGACGTCAGCCATGATCGTGCTCAAGAGAGCCGCCATGCAAAGGGTGCAGCTCGGCGGATTCTTCGACTCGTGCAAGGAGATGGGTCTGTGCGGCTACTACGAGTACCCGCTCGTCGACAAGATGCCATCCATGGAGTACATCGAACCTATTGAATCGTTTCTCCACGAAATGTGGCAGCTCAAAGAATCATCTTCCTCGTCAGATTCACGGTCGACGTCCGATTCTCCGGCGAATATGCAGCTTGCAAGGTTGGAAACCTGCAACATTATTACTACCGAGTGGGAGAAGTTTGAAGAAGAAGAAGAAGATAAAGAAGAGTGGTTGATTCGATTCGAGGATGATCAGGAGCCATGTTGGGAGGTTTTGTTAGAAGAACACGCTCGCATGCAAAGCGCTCCCATCGATCTACTGAGCTCGCCACCATTGATACCACGCAAGTTCACTACAAGATTTAACGACATGGAAGTAGAGCAATTAAGTAGAGATGAAAATCAGTGTCAAATGTGGGAGATGCAAGTGTGCAATGTGAACCCTTTTGCCCTGCATCAAACTCTAAACAGTTACTTGGGAATTGAAGAGGGCCGTGAGGATTGGTCGTGTGGTAAATCCGGAAGCATGGATATGATTGGATGGCCAACACTAAATGAAATTGAAGCTTTTGAGTTCTCCCGGCCAACATCTCATTGTGCTCGTTCTGCAATTTAATGAGGCATCTGATGTTTGGATAAGTGTGATGAAAAATGCTTTTGGACTCCCGGTAGACGCAGATGGGGTCTCTGATATATATATATATATATATATATAAGATGTGCTACAGTGCGCTGCTGCGTAATAAATCTATGAATCCAACGGCCCTGATATAATTTGGATGAAACCCTCTCCTCCTCCCCCTGTTCACGCCGCCCCGCCCGCTGCCGGCCCCGGCCCCGGCCCCGGCCCCGTCCCGCCTCCGCCCGCAGCCCTCCCCTGCCCTGGTTCCCCCCGCCCCGTCCGCCGCCGCGCCCCCCGCCCGCAGCCTGCCCCCCGACCTCCCCTGTTTCCCCCTGCCCCCTCCGCCGCCGCCCCTTCTGCCGCCGCCCCTTCGACCGCCTCGCCCCCGCCCGACCCCTGCCCGCAGCCCTCCCCCCACCCCCGCCCGGTTCCCCGCCCCCCGCCGCCTGTTTCGCCCCACCCCCGCCGCGGCCCCGCTCGCCCCTGCCCTGTTTCCGCCACCCTCCCCGGCCGCCCGTTTCGCCCCCACCCCCGCCGCCGCCCCGCCCGTCGACCGAGCTCCTCCCCGCCGTCTGCTGCCCTGGCCACCTCCACGCCGGTGTCACTGCATCACCGCCGGCGGTGGCGCGACGGGGAACGGAGGAGCGATGGCAATTTCGTAATAAAAATTTGACTCGGTCCCGACTCGAGTCAAATTTATGAAATAAATTTTAAAAATAAAATATAATAAAATAAAAACTTGACTCGCTCCTTAATCGAGTCAATTTTACGAAATAAAATTTTAAAATAAAATAACATAAAATAAAAATTTGAATCGCTCCCCGCCGACGCCGCCGCTTGCCGATCGCCTCCCTGCCGCTACCCACACCCTGCCCCCCGTCCCCCCACACCCGCTGCCCCCATGCCCTCCACCGGCCCAGGCCCCCTGCCTCGCCTTCTGCCGCCCCTGACCCCCTCTCCGCCCGTTACGAAATAAATTAAAAAAATAAAATTTTTTTATAATAAAAACTTGACTCGATTTCGCACGGGATCGAGTCAATATTATGAAATAAATTTAAAAATAAAATAAAATAATTTTGTAATAAAACTTGACTCGATCCTGCACGAGATTGAGTCAATATTACGAAATAAATTTTAAAAAATAAAATAATTTTGTAATAAAAATTTTATTGGTCCCACATGAGACCGGCGCCATGTATTTCCCAGCAGGCCCATCCAGCCCTGAGGCGGCGACAAAAAAAAATTAAATAAAATAATTTCTTAATAAAAACTTTATTCGATCCCGACTAGAGTTAAAATAATTTATTACGGAATTATTTTATTTTTTTAAAAATATTTTGCAATAAAAATTTATTCGGTAATAAATTTATTTTGTAATAAAAACTTGACTCGGTCCCGCACATGACCGAGTCAGCTTTTTATTACAAAATTATTTTATATTTTTAAAATTTATTTCATACTATTGACTCGATCCCGACTCAAGTCAAGTTTTTACTACAAAATTATTTTTTAAAAATTTATTCCATACTATTAATTTAATTCAAGAGATCGAGTCAAATTTTTTTTATGAAATTATTTTATTTTTTAAAATTTATTTCATAATATTAACTTGACTAGAGTTAGGATCGAGTCAATTTTTTTAACAAAATTATTTTATTTTTTAAAATTTATTTCGTAATTTAAAATTGACTTGATCCCGACTAGAGTTAAGTTTTTATTACGAAATTATTTTATTTTTAAAAAATTTATTTTATAATATTAACTTGACTCGAGTCGAGATCGAGTCAAGTTCTTTTTATGAAATTATTTTATTTTATTTTTAAATTTATTTCATAATATTAACTTGACTCAAGTCGGGATCGAGTCAATTTTTTTAACGAAATTATTTTATTCTTTTTAAAATTTATTTCTTAATAAAAACTTTGACTCGAGTTGGGAGCGAGTCAAATTTTTATTACAAAACTACCCTCCCCTGTTTCTTTCCCCACCCATTGTTCTGCCGCGCCGCTCCACCGCTGGCGACCTCGCCGCCGGCCGCCAGCGGGGGCGGGAGGGGGGCGTGGCTGCGGGCGGGGTCGGTAGGGGGACTGCGGCTTCGGGCAGGGGCAGGGGCGGGCCGCGGCGCCGGGCAGGGGCAGGGGGACCGCGGCTTTGCACAGGGCAAGGGCTGGCCGCGGCACCGGACGGGGCAGGGGGGCCGCGCCTCGCCCAGGCAGGGGGCCGCGCTCGCCCGGGCACGGGGGCCGCCGCTCGCCCAGGAAGGTGGTGGCCCAAGGTAGGACGCCGCGGCTGCGTTCCTGGGGCGTTCGGGGACCGCTACTGCGGGCGGCGCCAGGGCCGGGGGCAGGGCGAGGGCGGGGGCGGGGCGGGGCCGGGAGGGGGTGAGGGTGGGGGCGGGGCCGGGGCGGCGGAATCCGGCGGCGGTGGGAAGGAGGTGGACGCAGGAGAAATGGGGGAGGAGTGAAAAAATGAAAACAGATCTGGGCCGTTGGATTTTCATCAAACGGCCCAGAATAAAATACGCTGCCAATGGGCTGCATTTTGATGCAGCCCATGGTAGCATTTATATATATATATATATATATATATATATATATATATATATATAGGGCAGCGCTATATTGCACTGCCCTATTATGGCAGCGCCAATGCGCTGCCTATTGTGGACCGTTGGATCTAATCCATCCAACGGTCTACAATCAATCTTCACAATCCCCCCCTACTTTCAGCCTCTCGTCACCGCCCCCGCCGCTGCCGTAGCCCCTGCCCGCCGCCGCCCCATGCCCCCGTCCTGCCGGAAGCCCCTGCCCCTGCCCCCGCTTGCCTCCCCCAGCCCCGCCAGCCGGCTAGCCCATGCCCCCGTCTGGCAGCCGCCCTAGCCCCCTCCCCCGCCCTGCAGGCCGCCCCTGCCCCTGCCCCGCCGCTCCGCCTGCCCCAGCCGGCCTCCCTTGCCCCTGCCCCGCCCCTGCCCAGCCCCGTCGGCCGCCGTAGCCTCCGCCCCAGCCCCCTCGCCCTCGCTTGTAGCCATCGCCCCCCCCTCCCGCGGGTGGCCGGCGGCGAGGTCACCGGCCTTGGGGTGGCGCGGCGAGAGAGAGCGGGGGGAATAAGGGAGGGTAAAATCGTAATAAAAACTTTACTCGGTTCTTAACTCGAGTTAATATTACGAAATAAATTAAAAAAATAAATTTTTTTATAATAAATACTTGATTCGATCTCGCACGAGATCGAGTCAATATTACGAAATAAATTAAAAAAATAAAATTTTTTTATGATAAATACTTGATTCAATCGCACACAAGATCAAGTCAATATTACGAAATAAATTTAAAAAAATAAATAATTTTGTAATAAAAACTTTATTTGGTCCCACACAAGACTGGCGCCGCATATTTCCTAGCAGGCCCATCCAGCCCCGAGGTGGCGACATTGTTGGCCAACGGGCTGCCGGTGGCAAGGTCGCCGGCAGGGGGTGGCGTGCCTAAACAAATGAGGAAATAAATTTTGACTCGCTCTCGACTCGAGTGAATATTATGAAATAAATTTTAAAAAATAAAATAAAATAATTTTGTAATAAAAACTTGACTAGCTCTAGACTCGAGTAAATATTATAATTTTTTAATTTTTTTAAAAATTTATTTCGTAATATTGAATCGGGTCAGGAGCGAGTCAAGTTTTTATTACGAAATTATTTTTAAATTTTTTAAATTTTATTTCATAATATTGACTCGAGTAGGGAGCAAGTTAAGTTTTTATTACAAAATTATTTTATTTTATTATTTAAAATTAATTTCTTAATATTGACTCGAGTCGGGAGCGGGGGTGACCGAGTCAAGTGTTTTTTAAATTTATTTTGTAATCAAAACTTGACTCGGTCCCGAGCGAGATCGAGTCAATTTTTTATTATAAAACAAATTTATTACAAAATAAATTTAAAAAAATAAATAATATCGTAATAAAAATTTGACTCAGTCGGACTCGAGTCAATACTACGAAATAAATTTGAAAAAAAATAAAATAATTTCATAATAAAAACTTGACTCGGTTCTCTGCAAATCGAGTCAAATTTTTATTACAAAATTATTTTATATTTTTAAAATTTATTTCATAGTATTAACTCGAGTTATGACTCGGAGTAGATTCCGAGTTAAATTTTTATTATGAAATTATTTTATTTTTTTAAAATTTATTTTGTAATAAAAATTTGGCTCGAATGTGATCGAGTAAAATTTTTATTACCATATTACCCTCCCCTGTTTCTTCCCCCCCCTCTGTTTCCGGCGCCACCTCACCGCTGGCGACTGTCGGCCGAGGGGGGGGGGGGGTGAGAGGGTTGCGGGTGATGCTGTGGGGGCGGGGGAGCGAGGGCTGGGTGCAGGGAGGTGCGGGGGGGAGGAGGGGTGGGCGAGGGGGGGGCGGGGGTGGGGAGGGCTGAGGGCGGGGGTGGACAGGCCGGTGGCAAGCGGGGTGCGGCAGGCCTGGGGAGCGAGTCAAGGGAGGGGCGGCGGGCTTGGGGCAGGGGGCGGCGAGCCGGGGGAAGGGGGCGGGATGGCCGGTGTCCGGGGCAGGACGGGGCGGGTGGGTGCCGGGGCCAGAGGCGGGGCGGGTCCGAGGGGTGGCGGACTCCGGCGGAGGGTGGGAAAGGGGGAGGGAGGGGGGGTGGGAAATGGCATAGTTTTGATGACTGTTGGATTTTGATCCAACGGCCATCAAAACCATGCGCTGCCTGCGCTGCAAAAAACAGGCAGCACATGGTAATATTTCTGTATATATATATTTCTATATATATATATATATATATATATTATGGAAATGATGACTAGAAAAATAGGTTTATTGTCACCTACAAAATTTCCGGGTCGAAATCCATAAAATGGTGACAAATTTATTTTTGTCATAAAAACTTGTCATCGCCGCGTAGGTTGCATCAAAAGACTTAGCCTCAAATTAATTTGACAAATAAATACCATGTCAAATATTTCTCAATCTATCATGGTTTTTTCATGACAAATAATCATCACAAAATTTAAAAAATAAATAAAAAATAAGTATAATATATAAATATATATACACACAAAAATGTTAGAATATAAACCTTTTCTAAATGTGAACTTTGTAAATCTAATGGTTTAGATCGTAAAATTATCAATTGTTTCATCAATAACTACTCAATGTGAACTACTAGATGAAAAATTGACTGTTATGATTAAAATTCACACTCAAATAAAAATTCAAACCTTATTTGTAAAACCCACGATTCGAGTCAGGGTTTTATATTCAGAACCGGTCGGTTCGACCGTTATTTTCGAGTCGAGTCGGTTTCAGAACACGTGTACTGAGCCGACGCCAGTCTCGTGTATGAGCCATGAGGGTCATGTGTACCCAAGTATATGATGATAACGTCATGAACACAGCAGAAAAGAATGAGTTATCAGAATATATGAGAGTATGCAGTTCATTTTTTTATTATAATATATAATAGATTGTAGAATTAGTTTTAGGCCGTTTACCGCATTAGGACGCGTTACGGGCATTTTGGGTGGGTTGATAGTTCTAGAGCATATCATTACGATGTTTGGTATTTGTTTGATTTTACGGGATTTTTCCCGATTTTTATGAATTTTTTTAGGATTTAATACAACTTATTATTATACTTGCCTCGAGCTGGAGACGAGTCAAGTCTTATTTACGAAATTGCCACCGAGCTATTTTCTCCCCTCCCGACATCTTCTTCCCAAACCCTGACGCCGCCCCGGTGCGGCGTCGTCTCCGCCGCTCGGCCGTCGATCGACGCTGCCTAGCCCCGCCACGGCGTTGGCGTGCCGCCTCGACTAGCCCCGGTCGCTGCCAGGCCGCCGTGATGCCGGAATCGCCTCACCTAGCACCGCGGCTACATTTCCGTCGCGTCACCAATTCCACCACCAGCGACCGTCGCCGCCACGATCAGGTGGTCACCTCAGCACCCTCAACCACCCAGTGACCCTTCCTGACCGGAGCGGAGGCCGTCGCCGCCCAGGCCGGCCGGATCGAGTCACCCATCGCCGCCACCACTGTTTTGACCATTTTCCGGCGAGCCGCCACCTCCATCGACCTCGTAGATGAGTCGGGCTTGCCGAGCCAGTTCCAAGGGTACCCAACACGACCACTTTCCGGCCAGTAGACGCCACTGGCGATTGTCGCCGGGAAACCACCGAAAGCTGCCGGAAAACCGCCAGCAGCTGCCGGAAAACTGGAATTTCTGGAATTCACCGGATCTTCCGCGGGGCTCACCCAGTCGAGCCCGATCGAGCTTCGGACACCGATGAGCGCCGAATTTGAATTCCGAGACATGCAACGGAACCCTAACCGTCGCCGATTGTCGACAACGTGAGGTATAATTACCTCCGATTGATTTATTTAAAATTGATGATAATTGTTAGCATAACATGCTAGGGTTGATTAATTATCATGATTAATGTCTTGACTATGAATAAAGTAAAGATGTGCATGATGAGATTATTAGTGAATGAAGTAAGTGATCTAATGAGATGAATTGGGTATGAGCATGTTAATCGAGTACGATGCAACTTAGAAGAACAAAATAAAATATGGTATGAATAGTTTGAGTTAGGATTATTTACTCTTATAATTATTTGATTGTTATTTTGATGGATGATTTTGTGGTTGCATTGTGTGTGATTCATTGATTTTGATGCATCATGTAGTTAGTGGGCGTTAGTATTTAGTTTTGATGTGTAGGTACGGAGTAGGAGCTCGCCGCCTAGGCGCGATGACACACTTGGAGCTTCTATCAGGTCTGTTAGGACCTCTCTCTAATTTTTATGATCTTTTCTATTGTATGTTTGATTTATTGTCTGCAGGACAGGTTAAGTGGCGTTTTATCGGATCCCACTTAACTCGGGCCATTTAACCGAACATTTTCCGGATTAATAACCCCTTGAGGATGAGATCCCTTGAGGTTGATTTCGAAAACAAGATCCACCAAAAGTTGCCTTCGGGCCTATTATATAAATCCCTACCCAACCCTATATATATATATATATAGTAGTTTTCGCGTTTTCAGTGAGACGAGAGATGGAGAAATCGACTGCACGTACCATGCAGAGGATGCCATGATAGTCAAAGCGGGCTCTGGATTAGTGCCAGCGGACTGTTCCATTCCCGAGGGATCCTGACAACTCCGCGTTTGAGTTCCTCACATCCGGAGAACGTGGAGGTTTACGAGTACTGTTTAGTACAGTGCATGTTCCGGACTTGTGGTTCAAAGGGTACTAAAGGCGACTGCCTGAGAGTATTCGGCCTTCGTGCTCAAGGCCAGGAGAAATATGGAGGTAAGGAGAGGGCTTAGGATAAAGTTTCACGAGAAGTACTGAAAAAGAAGTGCCGAGAGCGGCACAGTACCAACTGCAGATCAGTAAGTTCGGGATGCTACCGGGTCTGCAACCCAATGGCTCCTCAGTAGTGCCCTTCAGAGTATTCACGTGGAGTATATGTTGTTTTCTTTCATATGAGAGTTTGCTCTCATAGCAAGTTTGTTATAGTTATTTTCTTTTCAGACTATTAACGCTTGTTACTGACGTTTTTCCTATATATATGTAGGTGATAAGCACGAGATGGATGTGCCGGCTAGGACAGAGGAGCAATAAGGTCTTCTGCACACACACATTGGGTGATTGAATGTTTAATGTCTTGTTTATGATGTTATTTTATAAACATGCTATGATTAAATATTTGAGGCATGACAATGACATGAAATGATCAGAGTAGCGCAACAAAAGTGTGATGGGTTAGGACCCACAGTTCAGAGAATGATGAATATAGTAGATTAGAAGTATGTGTGAATGCTATTGTTGCTATGTGTATATATGCTTGAATATATGATTTTGACAGGGTGGCCCCTAATTACATTTTTAGGGGAAATTCTGTCCCTTTCGTTTTAGAATTTTTACTAATTTTGACTGTAATTGTGTTGGTGTGAAAATTGGATGCATGTCATCCATGTAGTATCCTGTTAGGGTTTTATGCATTCATACATACATATAGCAAGTTGGATCTTCATCTTAAGACGCCGAGATTGGATCCGCACGAGTTAGGTTCGGGTTAGCCGACCTAACCGGGGCCTGTAACATGCCTGTTTGGTTCACGAGTGTGAACCGGATTTGGGGTGTTACATTATTATTTCTATATGTATGTGTGTATATATATTATTAAATTAATAAATTGTTTGCACCGGCGGTGGCGACTATCACCAAGCGGCCTAGGGCGTTGGTTTGAGGGGTGGTCTGGGGCACCTAATGGCCTCTAGAGGCAGGGCAGCAAAGGCATCGGACCAGGGGCAGCATGGTGGCTAGAGGTAGTTGAGGACGTCGGAGGCATCAGGCTAAGGGCAGTCGAGGGCATTGGATCAAGGGGTCGCGGGGCAGCTAAGGGAGTTGGGAGGCAGGGCAACTGCGCGGCGGGGGGGGGGGTGGGCAGGGATCGAGCCTCCGGTGTTGACAAAAAGCAATTTTTTTGTGAGAGAAAGTCATTTCCCACTAGCGAGAGTGAGAACTTGAGAACTTTAGAAGCCCATTTCTAGAGTGTTGGGTTTAAGTTGTAAAAACATGACAAAAATAACATTAAAACATCATCACAAGTGAATCTTACCCAACAATCTAAAAATAAGTTCTTAAAGTTATCAAGTTCTTAGTCTATCAATTCCCCATATATCTCAAATTTAGTACAATTATATAGCTACATGTCTTTTATTTTCTTTTATTTATGACAGAACAATAACAAAGTGCTGATAGTTCTAAAACTTCAACTTATTTTTTATTTTAAAAGGCCTATTGGGGGGTTAACTTCATAATTTCGGGAGTGAAACTCCGAGGATGATTCCCCATTCACTTTGTTATTGACTCCCTCATTCAAGTGAAGAAAAATAATAAAATGTATTACTTTCTTTCAATTTAGTTAAATCAATAATGAAAAGTAACATAAATTATATATAATCATATATCGATCAAATCATAATGTAAAACATCCATATATACTGAATTTATATATCCTTTTATTTGTTGAATTAAAAAATAATAAAAATATAAAACTCGTGCCTCTCCCCCGATGTTTTACGTGTCGGTCGGCTCACCGATTGAATAACATATGGATTGGTCTTCCTCACGGATCGATATGTGTTATGAGATTGATTGGCTATGTTGTTGCAAAGTTGTGTTGTGGGCCGGTGACTTCTTATGCTATTCATGCACATTCATTTGGTGAATGCGACGGAGGTTAACCAAGTGGGTATCTATAATCGAGGTAAAGTCTTGTGTTAGTTTTAGGTTTTCTTGTTTTAGTTCAGTTTCTATTTAGTTTGTTGGTACGGTTTGTTTAGCTTTCGTTCATGCTCAGAGGGACCTCATATGCCCTATTTGTTCAGCCTTTATTTATCCTAAATCCCTAAATCAAAATCTCTTTTAATTGTGCCTTTGTTTCACACACACACATACACAAAGAACCACAAATGTTGTTGCTCGACCGTTTCTTCCCCAAAACTCCAAGGCTGACCTCCAGCCCTCCAAACCACCTTCTGCCACTCCCTCTATAGCTTAAATCCATCTCCTTGAATCAAGACTCAAGCTTCCAAGGACCTTACGTACGTTCCTTTAATCAGGGAGACCTTTAAAAAAATGGGATATCTGACAGAAGAGGTAACCTCACACGGCCTTTGATTGGCATACGACCTCAGCTTGTCCTAGACTGCCCTCATACTCCTCTTGATGGTCTCAATCACCTATTGGGCCTACTAAAGCATCTGCGGACCAACCAATAATAGCTCACACCACAAGAACCCAAACATCATTGAAAAATCACAAACAAACAAAAAAGAAAAAGCATACCTACTCGCATAGACCAAGGATCAATTTGCGTGGTGAAGAAAAAAAGCACAAACAAATAAGGCATCTACCTTGCAACTTAACAACCACAAAACTAGCTCTAATACCAACAACTGTAACACCACAATCGGTTCACCTAACTAAACCAGATTAAGGAATTACTTAAACATTATTTTAGATTGAAAGTAGACAACTACCTTGAATATAAAATAGGTCTGAGGAATAAAAAATTCACTCAAGATGGTTAAAGCAAAAGACTAAATTATGAACACAAACCCACCCAAAAATTTGTAAATAGTAAATAATATGCATAATATGATATCTAGGGTTGAGGGCTTATCAAAGAGGAATCCTATATGAGCATGTTCCCATTTACAAAGGAAACTCACATTTCTACGTATAATTTGACATAGGATCCTTTGTAAATAGGACGCTGGGAAAAATTTTCACAACCTACTATAATGTAGTAAACCATTAGAACTAACAGGGATATTTTACTCATCACACCTTTGAGGCTTGGAGAAACATGTACAACCCCATTGACACGAAATAAATTTATCACAATAAATAAAACAAAACATTCCCCTGTCTCATAGTACCAAACAAAAAATAGGAGTCTAAATCCATATATGGTTCCAATGACTACTCAAATCCATAAGTACATACATAATCATCAAATTTAACTATCGTCCACAAAACAAAACACAACCAGAAAAAAAGCACATGCCACCTGCACATATACTATATCCCTATCCAGACATCTACACAAGTTGATGCCAAGGATCCCCACCTACATACATAATGCAAAAACATGTTAGTAATAGGATGATCCCCACCAACAGAATCTCTCACAAGGCATAAATAAGAGGCGACCTGGTTGGCCGATCGGGAAGGACCCTAAAAACATACATAACATAACATAGGTGCTTCTATATTTCTTTTCCATCATGCTTTGATGGCAAGGCAATTCAAGAATTATTCTTATGACCATCTCTCCATACATACGGATATGCACCATTTTCAATGGTGACCTTCTCTTGCACACTACCCAGGGTTTTGAGGGGAGGGCACGTGGTACACATGTTATACATAATATTTTATATCACTCGGATGATGTAAACAAAATATTATACATAATATTTTATACATACATATTAGACATAGGAAAGAAGTTTCATATAATATGTATCAAAGTGACTTTGAGGTGGATTTTGTTTTAAGGATTTTGGATAAAATATAGGCTAAACATGTAATGACCCAGCCCAAGTGCAAAATAATGGACCTAAGTTATCTCTTTAAAAGTGGTTAACTAAGTTGAAGATCTTTTAACGCATCCCCCCTTATATACAAGATCTTACTTTGGTAGATATCAGATATAAGACTTTTTTAGGATATTACATACAAATAGGGCATAAGAGGGTCCTTCCAAGCTTGAACCAAAGCTAAACAAACCCTATGAACAAACTAAATCACAACTGGACCAAAACAAGAAAAACCTAAAACAAATAGTAAGCTTTACCTTAGTTATGGATACTCATTCGGCTAACCTCTTTTGCATATATCAAATAAATGTACATACATAGCATAAGAAGTCGTGGGCCTACGACACAACTTTGGTAACGCACAAAGCCCAACCAATCTCATTACGCATATTGATGTACGAGGAAGATGTTCAATATCTTATTCAATCGATGAGTTGACCAACATGTAAAACACTAGACTGAAGGCACTAGTTTTACAAAAACTAACTCTAATTAGGCTTGGAGTCAACTCCACTCTATGGAGTTGAATCCAAGCTAGACCTTAAACTTTTAATCTATGTAGTACACAAATGACCACCAATAACATATTCTCATATCGAGTTATGTACCTCTAATCAACGTAACTTAATTATCATTTATCACTAATAAAATTTAATTTTCCCACCAATTTTGTATTTGCTAAACATGGTTTCCTTGAAGTAATTTATAAAATCAACAAAGAAGAAATTGTCCACATTAATGGTTGAAAAAACATAGGTAAACAACAAATAGCAGGGTAATGTTGTCCTCAAGAATCTTGTGAATTCCTAGTTGTCTTGTTGCAAAAGTTCTTAAGGCTACATATGATAAAAGATCTTGTGAATTCCTAGTTGTCTTGTTGCAAAAGTTCTTAAGGCTACATATGATAAAAGCTTTGACTCAGGAAATATTAATAAGGTTACTAATCAAATTTCTATCTTTAGCATGAATAATGGCATTCAACATTTGAAAAGAGACATTTGTTGGAAAATTGGTAATGAGAAAATTGTTAGGCTGGGGATAGATCCATGGGTGCCAGGAGCTCCTGATTTTATTCTTAGATTGAATCCAAGATACTTCCAAAGGGTTCAATCATTTGTTCTTAGCTTCTGTCTACCACATGGAAGATAGAATAGATAGCTTATAACTCAAATGTTTTATCCCGGTGATGCTAGAAAAATTCTATAATTTCATCTTTCATCTTTTGATCGAGTTGACAAGTTAATATGGATTAAAACAAAATCAGGAACCTGACAGTCAAAGGAATTTATAAATCTCTAATTCTTTCCTTTCATATTGATCATATTGGGAGGAAATGGAGGAGACTTAAGTAACCACCACGCTTGATGTTGTTTGGTTGGAAATTTGGTCATGATATATTCACCACTAGCTCTCTTTTGGTTCAAAAAAGATCATTGATCAGCCATACTTCCACTAGCTCCCTTTTGGTTAAAAGATCATTAATCAGCCATACTGCTATTTTTGTGGAGCAAATGAAATAAACAATCATACATATTTCTAAAATGTCAATTAGCTAGAGCCCTTTTTTTGAATTATAGAATATTAATGTCGGTGAAGAAATTTAAACGCTTCAAAATTAGCCATGTACAGGCATAATTGATAACTTCAATGTTTAATCTCATGCCACAATTGAGGAAAAAGTTCAAAACTCCTTAGCAACTCTCCCAAAATTTAATTATGCCTAAATCTCTATAGTAACTCCTATGCAAACTATTGTTTCTCAAGTTCGTTGGGATTTCTTATATTTGTTGATGGCAACTTTCATCCAAACTCTACCTATGCTAGGTGGGGACTAAGCATTTTCAATTCATCCGGTATCTTATGCTATGCTAACAATGGGCAATTTGCATGATGTAACTCCAAGGCAGGTTAATAGTGGATCATGGTGGTTGGTCTTGGTAGACTTGGCGGAAATAAGGCATGGCTACAAGGATCAGTGAAGCTCCTACATCCCTAGCGTGAGTTGGATCTTCTCTCTGTTTAGAAATGGTAACAACCTCTATCTCTCAAAACTTTCATCCTTATGGCAATATATTGTGTGTGTTCCTTCCTCCTCCCCCTATAGTACTTTTAATTATTATTGTTTGATTATTAAATTCTATACCGCTTGTGGTTTGCTATTGTTGTGTTATTATGGACAATTTTAGCCCCAATAGATAGGAAAACAAAAAGTACAAAGGTACAACTCCACTTCACGACTCAAAACTTTCATCCTTATGGCAATAATATTGTTTGTGTTCCTTCTTCCTCTCCCTATAGTACTTTTAATTATTATTGCTTGATTATTAAATTATATACCGCTTGTGGTTTGCTATTGTTGTGTTATTATGAACAATTTTAGCCCCAATAGATAGGAAAATAACAAGCACAAAGGTACAACTCCACTTCACGATGGTGCTTGGAAAATGACAATAGCTATGAGTCTCCAAGCTCTGATGATGTAGAACAACTACACTCTCGATGATGGCAAGGGGGGATGGGAGGTCTTTAAAGCAATAGAATTGATAGCTCCCTGGTGGCACTTCATGATGATTAGGAAAGATGAGGCAATAAGACTCTATCTCAAATAGCACTCCTTGGCCCAATTTAGTCTTATATATAATACTTACTAGGATAAGACCATGTTTATATAAATTTTTAACTTTGGTTAACTACTTTTGAAAAGATAACTTGGGCCAATTAATTTGCACTTTGGATTGTGTCATTACAAATAGTATTAAAACAACCTAATTCCATGTTAAATGTTGGATTAGACTAGGGACGTAAGCTAATCTGCTGGTCACTGGCCAAAGAAGCCACCTGGGCTAGGGTTAGCTATGAGCCAAGTGTAGGATTTAGGGGATAAAATTTTCTAAAGTGAGTAGATTGTGAGATCCCCCGCATCTAATACCTATTGGGGAAAATACTATTTTTAAGTAATGAAATATATATCTTCAACTCGCTCAACCTCTATTGAAGAAATGACTAAGCCTATTAGTTCATACCTTGGGCCAGGTCATTACAGAAAGGAACTTTGAACCAACCTTCAACAAGGGGGAGGAGAGGTCTATCTATAGACCAAGTTTGGTACAAGAAATCAAGATTTTCCTGCTTGCAACGAGGTGGTAGTTCCAACAAGTAAATTACAAAATTTTAGCTGGCCTTGGACGAATGCCTCCAAGACTATACAAAATGATAATATGCCTAAACCAGTGATGATGGCAATCTTCATTAAGAGAGATTGGTGTAGCATTGTATCGCCTAAAACTTGCACCACACAATTGCAAAGAGCCTAGACGAGTTATATTATGCATATTTAATACAGGCATCCAAGCACATGAATGGCTTAAGGACCAAATTATATTAATACTAACTAGGCAAGATATTACACCATACACGACTTACATAATAGATAGATTTTAATTTTATGGATAAATTCTTGTTAAATAATGAAATAGAATAATAATCAAATATCTTAAATATAAATTCTATTTGACTCTATTTTTAAAGATATATCCTAAGATATTTTTTGTTGTATTTTAATTATTTAAATTTCCTACTTTCAATTTGAGACCATTATTGAGTTTCCTTTCATTAATAAGAGTAGATAGGATAAAGTTTCTACCTAAGAATGTCAAACTTCATCAATTTGCTCTTATCTTCTATATTATAGGCTTTCAAGATTGGGCTTTTTCTATACAATTTGATCGGGCTTTGATCTTGTATTTTGGTGGGCTTACAGAAGTAACCTCAAGCCATTCAAATTGGGCTGAATAAAATATGTACATGTAATTCCAAACATTTGGTTGATTTTCTTTTAATGTCATAAAAAGAAATATAATGTATAACATGTACTAGAGCACAAAACTACTCTGATAGCCCTCAATAATCTATCCATAAACACCATCCAAAAAAGTCAAATAATTAAAAGATTAAATAATAAAAATTATCGTGGCATGCACATCCAAATATTACTTTTCATGACATAATTGGATAATTAGTCTTAATAGATCTCTCTATAATAAGCAATATAATTGAACCCAAAAATTAAAGTTGCAATAATCATATTCTACTAGGAATTTAGAGGGAAATATAATCAAGGAGGACCATTATATACGATAGAAGCTTGTTTAACAAGCATCAATCGCGGATATACAGAAGAATGAATTGTTCCATCTCCGAGCTTCAAATTACAATTCAAAGAAGAGAGCTGCTTCGAATTCATGCGAGGACCCTATCAATCCTAGGCCATGACTAAGTAATCACACGACAAAGAGATATATTCTTCCCAAGCATGCAAAGCTCATTTCAACGAATAGAATTAGGTTCATTTATTTGATATTTAGGGAGTTGAGCACACACAAACATGAACATGCTTGCTCATGTTTGGATCCGATAACCCATATACACCTCTTTCTTCTATCCTCGATGACTTGGTCCTAGCAACTCCAGTGACAGGGAGGAGATAAGAAGAGATGGAGATAGGAGGTTGAAAAGGTCTGATTTTAGGCATTGGATTGTGGAACTGAAAAATTTTCCCGAACATCTATAAACACCCAAATGGTGAAGTAGAAAGGGGGCACATTGCATTGAAGAAAATTGAAGAAGAAATGAAACAATCGATGAAGAAAAGAAACAAGAAAAGGAAGAAGGAAGGGGAGGAGCCTCTTGTCGAGGATCCATCTCCAGTGACTCCCTAGCCCACTAGCCCACCAGACCAGAGCTACTTGATGCAACCCAACCAAGAACCACATCCAGAGAAGCCCGCGATCACTGAAAAAACCAAGAAAAGCCCCCTACATGATTGAGTAATAATATCAAGCAACCACCTTGTCAGCGTATGTACAGCCAGCCTAGGCTATCTCCGACCACACCCCTCATAGCCGAGAACAAAACCCATCTAAGAGCGACCGCCAAAGTAGCCCTATGTCACCAAAAAGCTTCAAGAAGCAGCTTGCTAGAGCAGCATAGTAGTAGAAAACAACAAGCAGTCAACTTTCGACCCTCCCTACAACCAAGGCCATTGCTCCCTACAACCAACCAAGGCCATTGCTTGACAAGCTGGCACTTCCACTAGATTGCTCTCAACATTAAACCCATCTGAAAGACACCATTGTAAGAGCCCATTGTTGCCAAAAAATAGCCTAGAAAATGCTCGTTCGAGCAGTGCAACAACAACATTTGGCCATCTTTTTGGTCTTTGTTTGACCGACCAGAGCTAGTGTAGGACAAGCCACCCACTCAAATCGGTCACTCTCATCTCCGACTACAAAACCAAGTCCAGTCCAACCAAAGAAGTCTACCTTCATCGCCAAAAAATGGTGATAGATCCTAACCAGAACTTTCCACCGCAACCGTCGCCTGGCAGAGCCACCACCGACCATCGAACCAATGCCAATCTGCAAATAAGTTTCAGATCTATCGATCTAGGCAATCTCCCGTAGCCAAAAAGGCCATCGCTGGAGCTCCCAAGGCCACCATTGCACAACTGGAGAAGAAGTCTGTCAAGCTCATTTACAATCGTCCACATCTACAAGCCTATCCAAATCCGCGACCACATCCCACTGCCCCACAATCTGATCGGATCTAAACTGACATAAACCACAACTACAAAGGTAGATTGCTTCCACGACCTGCTGCAACCCCAATTGAAATTGGCGTAGCGTGCACCACATGCATCACAATGCACCCAAAAATCTTTGGAAGCTTGTGCTCGCCACCCAATCTGATCCAACATTTTTTTTGTTAGAACCAACCTGAAACGATTTGATTCAGCGTATTATTAATCTGGAAATAATTTGAAGGCCTTTCCAACCTTAGATTGAGATGAAACTTGCTACCCCATCATTTTTAAATGCTCCAGACACAGTGACGAGGTTATTTTGGGGATTTGAAGATTAAGAAGGGGCAAACCAGGGTATTAAAGTCAAAATTTTAAAGATTAGAAAAGGGTAAACTAGAGTAAAGTCAAAAATCTCAAAGGTGAATTTATTTAAAGACAGTAAAATTCATTATTTTGTGTAAAATAAAAAATCAAAGAAAATAGTGAATTTGTGTTTATTAAGCCATTGTGAGCCGACTTACAGATTAAAATTGAACCGTAAAGAACCACGTAAAAATTTCTTGTATGTTTCCTCACTCGCAACATTTTATTTTTATTTATTTTCTAGCTCGCACAATTTCTTTGCACGACAAGGGCATCTTTGGTCCCACCGAACCCCTAACCCAACACGAAGTGAAAAATGATTCGTAGGGGCAAAAATCCCTTGCCAGAACATATTTTGTTACACTTCACACAAAATAGTGAATTTTGTCATCTTTAAATAGATTTGCCTTTCAGATTCTTGATTCTAATACCTTGGTTTGGCCCTTCTTAGTCTTTAAATCTTCAAAATAACATCATCATTGTGTCCAAAGCATCTAAAAGGCCTTCAAATTAATTCCAGAGTGATAATAAGTTGAATCGAACCGTTTTGGGTTGGTTCAAACCAGAAAAATGCTAGACCGAACCAAATGGTGTGCACATGCTTCTAGAAATTTCTGGGTGCGTCGGAATGTAAGTGGCACACATTACGCCAATTTCAATCCAAGTCGCGGGCAGGTCACAGACGCGGTCTGGCTTTACGATCATGGTCTGGGTCAATTCGTATCTGATAAGATTGTGGGGCAACTAGATGTGAACACGGATCTAGAGAGACTTACGGATGTGGATGACTATAAACGGTCCTGATAGACCCATTTTCTCCAATGGTAAAATGATGCCTTTAGAAGCTTTGGCGGTGGCCTTTATGACTACGGCAGCAATGGGAGATCGCCAAGATCAATAGATCTACAACCTATTAGGGGATTGGCATTGGTTCAATGATTGGTGGCTGTTATGGCAGGTTATGGTGGCAGTAAAAAATTCTAGAGGCGATGATTTTTGACATGGATCTATCGTCATTTTTCAGTGATGAAGGCAAACTTATCTGGCGGGATTAGACTTCGTAGTCGGAGAAGAAAGGGACTGATTTGAGTGGGCAGCTTGTCCTTCGGTAGCTCTGGTCGGTCTGACAGAGACCGTAAGAACAGACAAATACTACTATTGTTCGATAATGGTTTCTAGGCTATTTTTTGACAACGTGGGTTTTTCAATGGCGTCTCTCAAAGTGGCGTCTCTCAAAAGTGGCGTCTCTCAAAAGTGGCGTCTCTTAGAAAAGTTTTGTTAGCAGTGTTGAGGAGAGTTCAATGGAAGTGTCAACTTTCCGAGTGGCGGTGTCAACTTTCCAAGTGGCGGTGTCAACTTTCCGAGTGGCGGTGTCAACTTTCCGAGTGGCGGTGTCAACTTTCCGAGTGGCGGTGTCAACTTTCCGAGTGGCGGTGTCAACTTTCCGAGTGGCGGTCTGGGCTAGCCATACAGAGGATTGTTGCTGTTTTCTGGTGCTACGCTACTCCAATGAGCCGCTTCTCGAAGCTTTTTGGCGACAGATAGCTTAAGTGGAAGTTGTGTGGTGTGGCTAGAGACAACCTAGGCTGGCCATACTCACGCCGACAAGGTGGCTACTTGATGTGATGTTATTTCTCAATCATGCACGCCAACAAGGTGGCTACTTGATGTGATGTTATTTCTCAATCATGCAAGGGCTTTTCCAACGAACGTAGGCTTCTCTGTCAAAGGCTCTCCAAGCTCTAGGTGGGCTAGGGGTCACTATGGATCTTCGGTGAATGGCTCCTTCCCTACCTTTGTTTTTGCCTTCTTTCCTGCCTTCGTTACTTTTCGACCGCTTCTTTTCATTCCTTTCTTTTTCAACTTTCTTCAATGTAACGAGCCCCCCTTTCTCCTTGGGGGAAGTGGACGCTTGGGGAAATAAAAACATGTATGCTTGTGTTGTCAAGTTCCATGTTATCAGTTGTGCAAGTTAAAATAAAAACTAAAATACAAGGTTCTACACGAGAGCTTATGTGCATCATCCCCTAAGGAAGGGCCGAAGTTAAAATATTCCCTAAGTTAAGATATTAAATTCAACACAACAGACTCCTAAAGTATGCCCAACTTATCAGGATAACGTAGTTCACATTTTTTTAAAGTTACCTACAAGCGATCATTAGTAGATTCATATGGGTAGCAACTTTAACAACTTACAGAAATAAAGCACAAAAACTACTAAATCTTCATAAATTTGGCTACCTTGGGAGCCCATGATGAGTTTACATCTTTTAAGTCACGGGAATAGCAGGGACCGCCGGTATACACCGAAGATCCCTTGTAGGACATCATTTGAACTGATAAATAACTGAACAAAATTTAAAAACTGATTGGTTAAGTCTAGACTTCGCATAATTTGACTTACGATGTTGAAAAACATAAAACTTAACGTTTAAATTTTTGTTTTAGCTTGCATAACTAATAATTGAACTTGATAACATGAAATACATGGTTCTTTCGAAAAAAAAGTCAAAATCATAACCATTTAATTAATTAAAAAACAATAGACCTTAAAACTCCCTAATAACGAATAAATAGACCTGATCCTAATAGTGAGATGAGCTCTTGATTTTGCTAGTGAGACCTTCTAATCTCTTCCTCACGTATTTACCTAAACCCACTCTAAATATATTCCGTGCTCGTTGCCTAAATTTGCAATGGAGAGAGATGAGAGAAGGTAAAGAAAAAATGGTTGCTTTTATAGATTTCTAGATGAGTGAATCTAAACACACTACACCTTATGTTAAATTCATGCGTTCCTTCCATCATCCTAAGCAGCCTTTCGTTTTATTAAACAACCCTTCGTTATCTCGGCAACCTTTCACGACCATACTAACTCGCCGAACATGAAAAACTAGGCCAGTGTCAAACCAACTATCTTAGCCATAGCCTAAGTACCCTTTTGGGCTAAACTTAAGTCAGTGACTAACAACTAACTGAGCATGCTTAACTCTGCTGAAGCCAATTTTTAACTAACTTAAATACTTAGTCCAAATGTTTACTTATCATGAATAACATATAACTTGTTTAACTGAATTCCATGTAATTTCTATTGTACCATGATCCAAATAAAGACTAAATGTACAAAGAAATTCTTATTAGTTGAAAAAATAATCATATTTCTCACGGAGTTTTTAAGGAGACATGAAAAGTTCAATGTAAATAACCCAATTATTTCATTCTATTTTATCTTTCTTAAAGAAATTTTGCCCAGGAATTTATATTTAAAAAATTCCGATTATTTTATTTTACTCTCGTTAAGGAACAATTTTGTTTTAAAATTTTGATCATAACTTACGAACTAACATGCATATCATTATCTACACTTCTAATTTTCTTCCCAAAATTTTATAGTGATCTTCTAACGAGACAGTTGGGATATAAAAGTAATCTTTGACATAGGTGCGATGAAAACTCCTAATTTTATTAAAAGTGGTGATATATATTGATAAATCCCTCTATGAAGTAACTTCACCACCCCCCTTGTAAGAATTTATTGGTTTTGCTTAACATCTTTAGTTGAACTTTGCAATTGAGATTTTACCCAACGTTAATACTTAGCATGTAAAAATTCATACTATAGGATTAATCCCTGATTGACAATTTTAATTCCATCAATAGTGGCAACACTAGATAATATAATCAATGAATTCTTTCATCTTTACCTGTGATTACCTCTTTAAGCAATAATTTACTTTATAACCCAAATAAGATCTTATTCTATTTTATACTCGTTATCACATATTTATCTACATTTAATTTATGTGAGCGAATTCAATTCACAAAAACATATTGCTTATAAGGTGAAATAAATTGGTGTCATAATGAAGCAAATAAATACCTACATTTCCAAAGGATTTGAAAGGGATTAGAAAGAGGAATAGGATCTCGTCATTCTCTTGTTTATTTATTTATTTTATTTATTACCTATTTTACTCAAGATTTTTGTGTTTGATTTGATCATTAAAAGATATTAAGTGAACAAATTTTAAATAAATTAAATTGTTTACATAAGTTGACAAGTTGGCGAAAACTTGAGTACATTGATTAGTTTGAACTTGGTTTTATTGAATTAAACTTTAGTTGTTTATCTTACATTTAATTATTTTCCCATCTCGATAATTATGAAATACTAATTTTTTATGGGATCTAATTATTTGATTGGTAGACTTATTATTTTCCCCCAACCTTCAATTTGGTCAACTGTTGTCATGACATACTTAGCTATCCGCCTCCCTTCTCTTTTTCTTTTGAAACCCCACCCCAAGCAACCACCCTATGTTTATTTATGTCTGTGAGTCATGTCTCCCAACCATTTCAAATGTGAGAGTGTCTTCTTTCTACCTCTAATCACACGGCATCAAGAAACCCGCGAATTAGCAGTAGAAAAAGTCCACTAGTTTCCACCTTCAATTAACTAAAAAAAAACTCATTGAACATGTATAATTAAGTAAACAATTTAAAACCCAGAAACCTTATTTATGAGTAGTCTAATCAACGTTAGCTTTTTGACTACCAATGAATCATTTTGTACTTTACACCCCAAAAAAAAAGTTAAGGTCGTAACTAACGTGGAGATGTGACATTGGAGCAAGTATTGCGTGTTGTGAATTTGTTTCTTCCTTTGGCAAATGTACTTCCTTTCCACTGCAAGCTGGGGACAAAGCTTCCAACGTTGAAAGGACATCAATTTTCCATGTAACCGGCCCGATCCTTCCTAGTAGCGATGCTCACAGGTCGGGGCCACATTGCATGGGACTCAAATTCTATCCGATATTAAATATCCGAATTTGAACTCAAAATAAATCCTGCTCAATTTTAGACTTGAATTAAATTCGAACCTAAATATTATATATATATATATATATTATGTCGAATTACTCACAATTAAAATTTTTTATAATAATAATTATTATTTATGATAAAATGTCATACATACCAAATAATATAAAAAAATCATAAAAATTAAATGTCTTTTTGATTCGAATGTAGGATCCTTTGAAATCCGGGCCCATATAAAATGGGTGTTAATAAAGGCATGAAATTATTGACCTGAACTCGATATGATTAAACTTAAACCCAATATTTTTAGGTTGGCTCCGTTATTCGATTTACACACTACTTCCAAGTTTCCACGGATGGGTTCTTCTATCCAGTGTTGCAGAAATCGGCCGATTCCGTGCGGAATCGGCCGATTTAAATCGGATCGGCGTCGCGCCGATCCGATTTCGGGGCCGAATCGGGCGGCCCCGAATCGGCCCCGGAATCGGCCGAGTTCGGCCGATTCCGACCGATTTAAATCGGAATCGGAATCGGCCGATTTAAATCGGAATCGGTTTTTTTAAGAAATTACCAAAATACCCTAGGTATGATTTTTATTAAATTATTTAAGCATGGGTAAAATGGTAATTTGGATTTTAAAAACCTAAAATCAAACCCGCTCCCCCGACACCGCCGCCGCTCGTCCGCCCGCCGCCGCCCGGTTTCCGCCTCCGCCGTGCCGCCCCGACTCCCCGCTCGCCGCCGACCGGGCTGCCGACCTCGCCGCCGACCTCGCATCGTCGCCGCCCACCCGTGGCCGGACCGAATCGGGCACGTACGAATCGCCGCCGACTCCGCCGCCAGCTCCGGGCCGCCGACGGTTCGTCCGGCCGGGCTGCCGACATCCTCCGACATCGCCGCCGCGAGACTCGCCGCCGACCGGGCCGCCGGTGGCGGCGGGGGGTAAAAATCGCACGGTGGCATTCTTGTAATTAAAAGTTGACTCGAGTCTAACTCGAGTCAAAAATAATAAATAATTCGAAATAATTTAAAAAAATCTTAAAAAATATTTAAAAATATCAAAAACTATAATACACAGAATAATATCAAAATAACATCAATACTTAATTTTAATATATTTATATTATAAATTGTCAAATTATTATATATAACTGATTAAATTAATTTGGACCGATTCAACTGAACCGATTCTTGGCCGATTCAGACCGATTCCGATTCCGATTCCGATTCACTGGAAAACCGATTCCGATTCCGATTCCGATTTATGCAACCATGCTTCTATCTGCAAATTTACTGTATCCAAACCATATTTATATTTAATCCACAATAGTAGGTACTCGTTTGAATTATTTAGATGTGCATTATATATTCGAATGTGCCAGATTGAGTATGGGTTTGAGCTATTCAGTCATCATCCAATCAAAATAAGTAATGCTTTATTAAAATATTTTTTCATAAATATTAAAAAATTAATTTTCACCTAACAATTTAACTAAAATATTTATGTAATTTTCTAATAAAAGGATGAACATTTTTTAATTGAATTCAATTGTGTAAAACCCACGACTCGAGTCAGGGTTTTATAGTCATTAGCCGGTCGGGTTGACCGTGGTTCGAGTCGGTTCAGCTTTTAGAACACGTGTGCGAGGCCGAGGCCGACTGTGTGCATGTGCTATGAGGGTTCATGTATACCCAAGTATCGATGATAGTGTCAGATACGCATCAGCAGACTGAGTTATCAGTAGATATGAGAGTATACAGTTGATGATTTTATTTTTTTCATGTTGTGACCGTGAGAATTAGTTTAGGCCGAATAACGCATTAGGATGCGTTAGATGGTATTCGGGTGGGTTATTAGTTATACAGCATGTCATTTGGATGTTGTGTTGTTTTGTTTGATTTTAAAGGATTTTTCCTAATTTTTCTGGATTTTTCTAGGATTTATTCCGAGTTAGTTATCATTCTTGACTCGAGCCGGTGTCGAGTCAAGTCTTATTTACAAGTTTGCCACCGCCCTATACTTCTCATCTTCTTCCCCGACACTTCCCCTTCACCATCCCAAACCCTAGCCGCCGCCCTTGAGATTTTTGCCACCGCCGCCGACGCCACCTCGCCACCCAGCTTGGCCGTGCCGTCGCCTTGGCCCCTCGACCATGCCCGGCCACAGTCCAACCGTCGTGATGCCGAAAATCGCCACGATTTCACGGCCGCTCCCGATGCGATTCTGCCGCCATCTACGCCGGACTGCTGCCGCCGTAACGTCGAAGCCCTTCCCCTCGACCTTCCTTACAGTTCCCCCTATCTAGCACCGCCGTTGAGGCCGGGCGTGGGTTCTATCAGAGCGACCGACCACCCCGACCGAACTCGACGCTCGCCATCGGTGGCCATCGCCGCCGCAGTTGCCCTTGTCGTCACCACCATTGGGTCAAGCTCGCCGAGACGGTGCTAACCCCTACCTCCGATTGCCCTGCCGGAGCAGTCGCCGGAAAACCACCGGAACTGCCGGAAAACCGTCGGCACAGTCGGTAGAAAACCGTCGGCTCGCCTTCACCGCCTTTGTCCGTCGGCACCGATTTCAGCACCGATCGCGAGGTGGTTCTTCCTTCTTTTTTAGAATTATTACATACATGTTGTGGTCATGGTAGCATATTGGAATTAATTTTATTAACTTCATGATTTTAGTTTAATTAACTGTGAATTATGATAAACATGTGATGATTAGCGTAGATTGTGTTGTGTGATGTAAATGCTGACTAATGAAATTGTTAGTAAACCATGGAATAGTTAATTAAATGCTTGTTAACGAGTTAATTTATGAATTTGCATGAATTAGGTTTTGCATGCTAGTATTAAGTTAAACGGATTAAATTGATTAAACCATTGTCACCTAATTAGAATAGGTATGCTTTGAAATTGGAATTAAAAGTGCTAGGTAATAAGTAACGTAGGAAATCATAAAATTATTAACTTGCTTGACAATTAGAGATTTAGTGTGATTGTTGAGATGATTGTCATGTTTGATTAGATTCATGTATGAATGTGGATATATTAGTTATATAGGCGTGCATCATATATGTATGGGCGTTAGTAAATAGTTATGTTCATGTAGGTTCGTTGCAGGAGCTCGCCGTCTAGGCACGAGATTGCGCTTGGAGCTTCTGACAGGTCCGTTAGGACATGCTTCTCAGGTTTTATCGCTCTACTCTATCGGTGATTTGATTTATTGATCGTAGGACGTGTCAGGTGGATGATTTATCGGACCCCACCTAACACGGGTCATCTGGTCGATTGTTTTCGGAATTAATAACCCTCGAGGATGAGATCCCTCGAGCTTGTTTTCGAAAATAAGATCCACCTCAAGTTGCCTTCGGGCCTATTATAATAAATCCCGACCCAGCCCTATAAATAGTGTTTATTGAGTTTTCAGTGAGACGAGAGATGGAGAAACTGACTGCATGTACCATGAGCGGATGCCGTGACAGTCAAAGCGGGCTCTGGATTAGTGCCAGTGGACTGTTCCATTCCCGAGGGATCTTGACAACTCCGCGTTTGAGTTCCTCACACCTGGAGAACGTGGAGGTTTACGGGTACTGTTTAGTACAGCGCATGTCCGGACTTGTGGTTCAAAGGGTACTAAAGGCGACTGCCTGAGAGTGCTCGGCCTTCGTGCTCAAGGCCAGGAGTAATATGGAGGTTCGGAGAGGGCTTAGGATAAAAGTTTTACGCGAAGTACTGAAAAAGAAGTGCCGAGAGCGGCACAGTACCAGATAGATCGGGATGCTGTTGAGTCAGCTGCTCAACGGCTCCTCTGTAGTTGCCCTTATGAGAGTTCTTGAGGAAGATATATGATTGTTTGCTTTCCATGAGAGTTTGCTCTCATGTTCCAGTTTGATATTAGTTATTTCCGGACCAGTGACACCCGTTGCTGACGTTTTTCTACTATATGTAGGTGAGGACGATGAATGGTGTATGCCGGCCTTGACGAAGGATTAGCGTTTGCATTGCACACACATACCTGGCGCCGCGCCGACTTTTGCGTAAGATGTGATGTGATTGGCTGTTGTAGTAGATTTACATATTGGTGTATATATGCATGTGTTTGTGAGGCTTGTATGCCTTGTTTTAGAAATGCTTGGAAATGTTTTGAGAAAAGCTCTAATGATGTGCTATGCTGAAATGAAAAGGAACCAAATGAGCTGAGTATGAAATTGCAGGTGGGCTAGACCCAATTATAAGATGTGTTGTTGCTTAAATCCTATTGTGGTGTGCATTATGGTTTTATATATATACCCTATAATGTGCCGTGTTTTTAATAGGTCGTCCCCTTATTGCACTTTTAGGGGAGGTTCTGTCCGTTTTATTCCAGGTTTTATGAATTTTGTTGCTATTTTAATTATTTTGGTGTGTGGTTATTATCATGACATTCACGTAGTATCCTGTTAGGGTTTTGCATCTCATTCATATATTGTTTGCGCATTAGCGGCGTGCTCCATCTTGAGACGTCGAGAGGGTTATGTCGTAGCCGTTTAGGTTTTGGGTCAACCAACTTAATCGGTTTACGAGTAGTTCGATCCTTTGTAACAGTTTTAATCTGGGTTGAGAGTAAACCGGATTGGGGTGTTACAGATTGGGTGCATGTTGGATAGATTCGGATTGGATATAAATATATATATACACACAAGATGAATGCATTATTCAATTTTAGATTAAATACAAGTTGAGATGTTCAAATTTGAATTAAATATGAGTCCCATTTATTTATATTTATTGGAAGAGAAAATAATATAACTACATATCTATTATATATCTAATTCAAACCCATTCCTACTCAAAATTAGGTGGCCTCCCATGTTAGAAACAAGGAGGCACCCCAATCTCAAAAATCCAAGGAATATGAAAGAGGCTTCAACTTAAGCCAAAAAAGAATAAATATACCTTAGGAAAATGTATTCGTACCATATAAAAAGTTGACGCTTTTAATATTTTATTATTTATTATTAACCCACTGGAGGTTTAATTTTTGAGAAAAATTAATACCATATAAAATAATTAAATGGTTAAGGTAATTTCTTTTTTTTAATAGTAAAAAAATATAATTATGTAATGTACATCAATAATTAAATTTTAATATTACTCGTACTATTACAATAATACCAAGCCTTCACTTTTTTATTTCCCCCTGCCTGAAGGCATTGAGTGGCGTTCAATTCCAGCGATCGAAATTCAAACGTTCTTGAATTGTTTTAGAAGCCTGGACCCGCTAGTCAGACACCAGCTCAATGACTACTGTCATCATTCCCTCCCCGCATTTGTAACATGACAGACAATAATTGATTGTTCATGTTAATCAAAGGTTTTGTGGGCATCTTATTATATGTCAATTATGATTTATGATACACAAATCATAGTCTGAATTGAAAATTTGTAATTAGTTAATGATGAACATAGTGGATTTGTGAGCAGCACCCACCTAGAGTACTCTCCATAAAGTTGTGCTTCTTTGCCAAATCAATTCATTAAATCGGTGCCTCCCTACGTCAAGTGTGGTCGCGCGACATCCTATCACAATTCATAATATCGATATCCTTGTTGCCAACACACATGCCAATAATAGTGTAACACTCTCCGTGAGAGGAAACTTGTATCAATACTGAATTTGGCACGATGCTCAAAATCAGATCAACTTGGGACGTCGTGGACATTCTATGGATCTCCACCATTTAATTTTGCATTATTAAAAATAGTAACTTACTAATTGGGAGAGTCTGGTACGTGTGTTTGAGTCTGTCCACCGGCCTTAGCAAATCATTAAATCAACGGCAATTGCTAATATTCTTACCGCGTCCCTGCATTCTCTTCGCTACTACGGTTATTAATTAAGTAAATTAATTCGTGAGTATTTAGTGTGTCGATTGGTTTGACTCAATTTGAAATTTGACATTTAAATATTCGAGTTTGAACTCGACTTAAATTAAAATCTTACGAGCTGAGCTTAAGCAAAGTCGTATTTGACTCGACTTAACTCGGTTATAACTCGAACTCGACTCGTAGTTCGACTTAAACTCGACTCAACAAAATAATATAATAATGTAACTTTTATATTATATTATATATATATATAATATAATAACAAAGAAGTGAGATAATTGAAATGTTAAGTATTCAAGTTGATGACCTCAAGGTTGTGAATTCAATCCACTTTGATTGTATTTTTATTAAGTGAGATATTTTTGACTTTTAATTGAGTCAGTTTCGAAGCTCATGAACGAGCTGGGTTCAAGTTCGGAGTCGAGCTCGAACACATAAAAAATATTCAAGTTGAACTCGAGCATGTATGTTTAAAACTCATTTGATTCTCGAGTCAGAGTTCGAATGAGTTTCGAACTATTCAAATCAAAGTTCGAACACAAGTTGAGCTCGGCTCGCTTCATTCACTACTTTGCCGATATCGTTAGAACACAACATCAAGTCGAGTTTGATTTGGCTTAAATTTATCTTGTTTATCTTTGAAAGACCACATTGATCAATATTGAAACTTGAGTTGAACTAAAAATTATAGTCTAGCTCAAGTTAACTTATGCTTGTGTCTATCTTTTTTTTAGTAAAATTCATATAAAATATTCAAAAAGTTTTACAATGGTATGTTATCCATTTAATCCAAAATCATTATTATCCACACTTATTTATAAGATGTGTTTTTGTTAATTTCTCTAAAAATTGCTACATCTCAATATGCCATACACATGTTATATCGACGTGCTTTGCCTATATTTTTTACCCCCGTTATAAAATAAGAGTTGACATTAACTGTAAATTAGAAAATTTAACCTAAATAATTATGTAAGGACGTGGGTAGAGAAGAAATTCTTTATAGTATTTTTAAAATATATTAAAGTAATATTTACAGATTTTAATTATCCAGGACGGTGCACTATATGGGTTTTTAACTAATTATTAAAAAATAATAAATTATATTATAAATATAAATTTATTTGGTTTAAATTTGTGTAGAACTTAAAATTGAGTTTTTTATTAAGATACTGATTAACAACCCAAGCAACATCTAAAAAAATAGTGCAGTCATAAGAAGGACATGGACGATGGACCCAACAGCGACAACAGCGTGTCTCATTCTGTCAATCTAACACCGAATCTAGCGACGATACGACCTGGGCCGTGTGCAACTACTCTTCAGTCTTCCCAACTCATCGCAGACTTAGCTTTGCTCTTCGTCTTCTCCCCCACACCTTTCTCCCACCTTTGGGTCGTCGTCGGTGAAAGTTGATCAGAGACAAAGGTGGCGTCTTTAGTTCGCATTCCTCTTTCTCTGTGTTGGGTCGTGGTGCAATCTTGAACTCTGTCTCTCCCCGCCCCCAGTCTTTGAAATCGTCAATCTTTTGAGCCTTTTTGCGAGTTTGAATTCATCTCTTGTCGCTTTTCAGGTGTCCTTCTCTGCTACTAATTCCTTGCCCCGTGAAGGCTTCTCTGTTCTTCGCAAGAGTGTGGAGCTGCGTTGACTGATCAACAGTTTTCTTCGCCTTGTGTTGTTTCTGTTTGGCTTGGTAAGATCGTGCTGCTACTTTTCTTTTTCTTCTTTTTCTTTTTTGGTTTTTTTCTAAAAGTTATTGGTTCTTGGGTGGATGGGGTGGGTTGGGTCAGGAAGATCAAAGATTGCAAGTTGTGGTGTACGTGTTTTAAGAGCAGATTTTGATGTTGTTCCTCTTGCTTTTTTTGGCATGTACCCTTTTATATGAATCGTGGTTGACTTCTATTTGGTGAATTTATGAAGTGATTTAGCTTGCCCATGATCTAAATTTGTTTGCTGCTGACAGAAAAGTGTTGTTTCTAGTTTCTTTAGTATATTGTGAAAACAAATTAGCTTTCTATTTGGTGAATCTCAGATGTTTTGATGGCAATTTTGGAGGAGGAGAATTTTTAGATTGGGATAAATGACGAGGGTGAATCGAGATTTTGGAGATACAATGCCCGGCGATGCTGTTTCCTCTGTTGCAACTGACGTGAATGTCATCTCTAAACGATTTCCGGGGAACAAGATTGGAGTTAGTGAACAAATAGTGGGTGGAAATGATGGCCCAGAGGTGCCTTCCATGAAGGACGTTGTTGCCAAGGAGGCTGCTTTGCTGATAGAGCAGCAAAAGCGTCTCTCTGTCCGGGATATTGCCAGCAAGTTTGAAAAGGGTCTAGCTGCTGCTGCTAAACTGTCTGATGAGGTGTGATCAAGAGCTACGATATTTTGCTTGTGGAAACTTTTTTTACGCAACTTTGTTCAACTCGTCAACTCTTCTAATTCTTGGGCTATTACACTGACCAATTTCTTGCTTAGTTTCTTGGCCTTCATATTTGGTTCTTGCATTCCCAATTTTGTTATCTTAATCTAAAATTTGTTGGCATTGCTTTTTTGTTGCCATTACAGGCTAAGTTCAAAGATGCAGCGTTGTTGGATAGACATGTCATCTTGAAAAAACTACGTGACTTACTGGAGTCATTGCAAGGTCGTGTGGCTGGTCGGAACAAGGATGATGTCGAGGAAGCGATATCTATGGTTTGTTCCTGTTATAGAGTTGATTGTGATGCCGTGTTTTATTAAGTAATATTATATGACCTTCTGCTTATCAATAGTAGAATGTTACTTGAGGAAATATTTATGAGCCATGTAAATTACTTTGCAATTTTCGAGTTTGCTCAACTACAAGAGTGTGATAAAATGTGTAAACACATCCCTGCATATTTGTATCTAATTCTTTTTCTTCTTCTTTTTGTCCACCTTGTCCCAAAAAGATTCTAATATTGGATTCACGTCCAAGAGAAATTTAAAAGAAAAAACATTTTTTAAGAACTAAACGATAACTACTTATGGGAGGAAACTTTCTGTTCAATAGTTTGATTTCATTGTTTTATGAAGTTTACTGTCTTTCAAATTCTACCATGTTTCCTCTTTTCATCTTCACTTCATATCCTTTCCTTTCATCAATATATAAGAATGTAAGAACACAGGGATCTTTATTGTATAGTGGTTATATTGATCTGTGGTGATCGATGCTGTTATGCTTTATGCAGGTAGAAGCTTTAACAGCACAGCTAACCCACAGAGAAGGAGAACTGATCCAAGAAAAGGCAGAAATGAAGCGCCTAGCAACTTTTCTGAAGCAGGTGATACTTGTGCAACATTGATTTGGGTTTTCATTCTGATTCCATGCTCTTTTATCATTACTCTCTAACCATGCAATGCTGTAGCTTGCTTTATTTTGTGGACTTTAATAGCAGTGTAGCAGCATTATCTTTTTATATGCACTGGGTCTTACAAGTTACAAGTTTGTCCAATTTTTTATGATCCTTATACTTTTGATCCTTAAATCTAAGATGCTAGAGTCGTGGTAACCAACATTTTAAGTATTTTCTTTGATTTATTTTTTTATTGTACTATTGCACCTATTTTTAACAGTTTATGGATTGTAAATTAACGGAAAATCATTCTAAGTAGGCCTTCTGAGCATGTAACTATCCACAATACTTATAGAAACCATTGCTGCTATAAATTACGACATGTTGGAGTATGGTTTGGTACATGGAATGGCGTTTACAAGAAAAAATGCTGCATATATTTTCTAATTAGAGTTTTCTTGTGTATAACTATGTTATCATAAAACCTCACCTGCAGTATTTCACTGATATAGGTACCATGTGGCAGCAACATCTATCAGTTATAATAAATTATTATGAAATTTAGTAAAATAATGGTTTCCTTAAAGTGGCATCCATGATGCCTGTCGGGTTTCCTCGAAAAATCTTATTACACCTAGTGTTCTTGGCACCGCTGTCCCTGCTTTCCTTATTATAACCCAGTCATTTTTTTATGTTCTTATCTGGAAGAGGGCCAGCATCATGTTTTAATTCTCAGACCTTTAGCTTTTATCATTTTATTTTTTTACAGCTACATATCCATGTTTCTGCTTTGTTCTTTTTACTCTCTATGATCCCTTGTCTATTCACATATGATGCTTGAGTGAGATACGTCTACAGATGCTGACTCTGGACTGTATATTATTAATGCTTGTTTTCTATGTCACCTTTTTTGCTTTAATCATCCTCATCCATTTTTTTCTTAGGCTTCAGAGGATGCTAAAAGAGCGGTAGAAGAGGAAAGAGCTTTTGCAAGGGCTGAAATTGAAAATGCTAGGGCAGTGTTGCGAAGGGTTGAACTTGCTTTCCAAGAACATGAACAGATATTAAAAAATGCTGAGAAACAGGTTTAACAAGCTCTATTGTTTATTAATTTTTTCAAAAGTTGATCGCATACATTATTCCATCTTTTCCTTTCATTTTTTGCTGAAGGACTTGGAGGAACTAATGAAAGATGTACAAGAGGCTAGGAGAATAAAGATGCTCCATCGGCCTAGTAAAGTACGAATTTGTTTGCCTTTCAATGTGTTCAGAATTGATTTGCTTATAATTCTGCTGTTGAGAAGTTTACATATATACCTATTTGAAAAATATGAACTTCATACTAGTTAGTGTGAGGAATTCGTAGTCGGATTTTTGTTCATGAAACATTTACCTTCACATATCTTGTTATAAGTTCTAATTGAGATTGTAGTTACCAATTTGCTGACAAGAATATATTTTATCTGTTAGTGATCTGTTGGCTAGATGGATTTTGCTAAAATTTGTGTATATGTTGCATATTGGATCAAGGTTTTGTAAGTTACAGCTAGCATTATCAAAGTCTAACTGCTTGCAAAGCATTTTACTCTGTAAATCAATCTGACTGTGCACCGAGTTTTTAGTATGATTTTTAGCGTTGAATGGACAATTGACTACTTAATGCTAGTGAGAGCATGCCTGTCTATACGGTCATGATTGGTGGTACAAGTGTATACTTAACTATCTCCCTCCCTCCCTCGGTCGAATATCTATCTATCTATCTATCTATTTATCTATATATATATATATATATATATATATTCATGAGGCTGTGAGAATGTCTATTGTCCATTTAGTTTCATATACTACAAATCATTTTTCCTATGCCCAAGTTTCTTGTGAATATTTTTAATTCTTATATTTTATGTGTACGTATTTGTCATTTTAGTCTATTCTCTAATAATGCACTTCATGAAAGTAGATAATGGACATGGAATATGAACTTCAAGCATTACGTGCTCAGCTTTCAGAAAAATCAGTGTACACCATTCAGCTTCAAAAAGAGGTACATTAACATTGATGCAACACCTATTTCTGTATGTCTGAAATATACTACTCAAGGCCCATATTTGTGTTATTCAACTTCTTTTCAAAATTATTCTAAATACACTCTTCGTCTATGATGGGCCTTGAGCAAATATTCCTAGGACCAGGTGGTGCGACAAGTGCTGAAGCAACCTCTGTTGTGCACCTGATTTTTTTGTGCATGGAAGTGTATAGGCTTCATAAAATTCATGGTCCACATGTAGTCATTTTCAAACAAATTGAGATTTGTAATGTGGTCTTTGGCGTCATCTTCATTATGTTTGATCTCTTCTAGCGTTTTATAATTTTCCTTACTGTTAATTTTGTTTAGGGTGATGTTCATAGGTCTCTTGTATTATAAGTGGTTCCATTTGTTTGGTTGTTCAACTTGGTTAATATTGCTCTAATGGTATCTCATATGAGCAAATTTAGCAAAGCATAAAAATAAAATGCAGCTTTATTTACCATGTCTGTTAATTTGTCTTCCAGCTGGCATTGATGAAAAAGCTTGTGGAAGATAAGCGCACATTCTATGAACTAGAAGGTCTTGAAAGTTTAGGATCATGTTTACGTATAATACCATGCACAGATGGGAGTCCAGATATATCTAAATGTTCTATTCAATGGTTCCGTATATCCTCAGAAGGGAGTAAAAGGGAGGCAATTTCAGGTATTCTTTATGTTTGATGCTTCAACTTTCTTACAATGTACAATAAGCGTAAAAACCTTAGCAGCTTTTTTATTGAGGAAGGATAAGGGTGAAAACCTAGAAACAAAGAGAAAAATCCTTTTTTATTGCTGCTGATTCCATATGCAAATAAGTGGTAGCTCATACATCTAATGTCTTGTATTGTTGTTTCTTTTTTTCAAACAAAAAAATCACACAGGAGCTACAAAATCAGTTTATGCACCAGAACCTTACGATGTTGGACGACTTTTGCAAGTGGAAATTATGTCAAATGATGATAAATTCATTGTAACAACAAATGGTCCCATAGATCCTGGTATGAATTTAGGATATTGATTATTTTATACATACAAAACTGTGTAAATCTGGAAAACCCTAAATGTACTTCTCAGAGTCAGTTTACAGTGTCTTAGAGAAAAATACTGTCACTATATGGTGCTGCTACCATGTGAAATCTGTTTAGAGTGTGAAATTTCTTTTCAACAGCTGCGGGGTTAGGGAACTATGTGGAGGCCCTTGTAAGGAAACCCGTATCAGAATTCAGTGTATGTCTTTCTTGACCGTCTTAGTTGTTACTGAAATTTACTGTGGTTTTCTAGTCCTGTCTCAGAGTTTAGGGTTTCTTTTTGTCCATGACATAAGAAGGGGGAGCATTTGTTAACTGAAAATGTCTTATATACTAGTTCTAAGTGATAACTGGATGTTTTTTCGAATTATTTTGTCAATCTATCCCGTAGTGATCCATTTTATAGTGTCATATTGATTGTCACATTGGATACAAGATTTATTGTATTTTTCTTTCTGGAAGAACTTGAATTTGGTATATGTTGTTTTTTTATTGATGATTGACATGTTCAAGAACTGTGCAACTATGTGTATATATATGTTGCCTATTTTTAGAAGTAACTGAAAAAGCTTTTAATATGTTTCTCAACGTGGCAGGTGCTTGTCGCACAGGCGAATGGATGCGAAGTATCATCGGATACAGAACACATATTTCATGTGGGGAAGATGAGGATTAAACTTTGTAAAGGAAAAACTACCAAGGCCAAGGAATCTTACTCTTCTTCGATGCAGGTAAAACTTCAATGACCAAAACTTGATAGTTGAAATCAATATAGCTGCTAAGCATGTTTATGGTGCGTTTGAAGTTTAGATGTCGGCTCCATTTGTAATTCATTTCTGGGGCCCACTTGCCACATAGAATAATGGAATATCGTATAGTTGTTTCGCTCTATTATTCTATTGGGCTACAGGAAACACTACTCTATGATTATGGAAATGGAATCTTGAAGAGGTTTAGCTGTCATGAAAATTTTATATTATTTGGTGATATAATATTAAGGCTAATGTGATATTTCTTGACCTCTCTAGCTTTGTGGGGTTAGAGGAGGTGGTAATGCCGCGCCTAAAGCTCTTTTCTGGCAACCGAAGAGAGGAATATCCTTTAGGCTAGTCTTTGAATCCGAACGCGAAAGGAATGCCGCAATTATGCTTGCTAGGAGGTTTGCATTTGATTATAACGTAAGAATATCCTCTCTTCAATTCTTCCATAACATTTTTATTAGGTTGTGAAAATGTATTGCTAATCTCTGTTGAACATTTAAGTTTGAATGATTGAATCTCTGATGTTGTAATTCAGATTGTGCTAGCCGGACCTGGAGATTGAGTGTCGATTGAAACATGATGAACCTTGGATTGAGGCTTTCTTGTATTCCTGTAATTATATTGAATTTTCGGCATTGCTTCACTTCGACAATGAAGAGATTTGATCATCTTATAGAGGAGTTAGTGGGACCTGTAGACTGGATTTGGAGCCTTATTTTTCTGAGCTTCTCAATATTAAGGCGATCTTCTATCTTCCTTTTTAACCTCTTGTATAGTGTATTTGTGTAATTATTGTCCGATTTATTTGTGACCAAATTTTTTGTGTAGCACTTGTATTCTTTGTTTTTGGGATTACATTTCATATTGCAACTCTGGAACAATTTCATGGTAAAATTTTGCATGTTATTTGTTTACACTTCAAAATCTGTTGCAGTCAGCCCTCTTGTTTGAAGGTTTTTTCAATGAAATGGCATTTTCTGTGTGTTCCCCTTTGTGCATTTTTGTCATTAAATTGGGCGAAGGAATGTTGAAAACAGAACAAGACGTCTGGTTGATATAATCAATTAACCACTGATAAAAGTTGTGTTTGTTAATGTGGGAGAGAACGGCTCTTTTAGTTGATGTCGTTGGTGTGTTGGGTTAGAGAGAAAGATATGATTTTTGTTTTCATTTTTTATTGTTTTTAAATGCGGCAAAAACTTGATATAAGATAATAAGAGTTTTTTAATTATAAGAATGGAATTTATTTTCTAATTATCTATAAAATGGTTTTTATATTCAGATAAATATTGTATTTCTACGAGTAATTTTTATGAAAAATAAATCAAAAAGTTAATCCCGTTTTATAAGAAAAAAACATATTATCACGTCTTGATTTGTACAATTTAGTTTTATATATTATTAATAAAATTATAATTGTATTCTATGCACCGTGTATTATAAAAACTATTAGTGTCTGCGTAGGAGATGGTATGCATTTTGTTATATTTTTCTCTCCGAAGTCCCAAAGAAAATAATACGGATTCATTAAAATTGGAATTCATGGAAGGATAATTCTCACACATGAGCATTGGCAACAAAATAGACGATCGGCTCCGGCCCCACATTTATTTATCAACTAATTAAATTCTCACTTAATAAGCAATTAGGATCAGACGTCGGGCCCCACATTTATTTATTAGCAAATTATATTATATTCTCACCCATTATGCAATTAGCGTTAGACGACGGGCCCCGCATTTATTTATTAACAAATTAGCGTTCGCCCCAATGAGCATTAGCATCTGGCGAGGGGCCCCACATTCACTTATTAACTATTTAATTAATTATTAACGTCTATCTTGTAATAATGCAAAAAAATCAGCGAGCCACTCCGCGTGGGCCCTACACCGCTCGATCTTAGGAGAGTGATCCAACGGCCAACGGTGTACCTCGGGCGTCTCATAAAAAAGCTCTTCCAACGGCTAGTAGCCGTGACCGGCCCAATCCTTGCCCGTCCGATCTCTGGAGGGGCAATCACACGGCTGTAATTCATAGCAAATCGACCGTTGGACCTGAGAGCCATCTTGCGTGGCCGCTCCCCTCAAAAGCAAGAGAGAGCAAGGCCCCGAAGGGATACAATCGGTCGAAGGGAAGAGGTTCCCACATACATCTCTTCTCTTCCTCCTTCGTGCTCTGTGAATTGTGTTTGTTTGCTCGTCGACCGGGAGATTGGAGATTGGGGATGGCGACGAGAGCTGGAGGTGTTCCCCGACATCAGCAGAAAGGTGTTCTTTTTTGTCCAGTTTATGATTCATCTTTTCTTTTCAATGGTTTTGTGAGACATTTTGCTATAGGAGTTGGGATTGATTGTGCGTAGGAATCTTGTTTCGCCATCGTGGGATTGATGAGCTCCTTTACTGGGTTTTCGTATTTGATTCTTCTAAACTAAGTTCACGATCCTCCTTTTCACCGTGGGAGTTGGATTGCTTTCGAGTAGGAATCTTGTTTCGCCATTGAGGGATTGATGAGTTTTCTTTTGCTGGGTTTCGTATTTGGTTCTTCTAAGTTCATGATCCTTCTTTTCGCCATGATAGTTGGATTGCTTTCTAGTAGGAATCTTGTTTTGGGATTGATTGATGAGTTTTCTTTTGCTGCGTTTTCGTATTTGATTCTTCTATGTTCACGATCCTTCATTTTCAATGGTGTGTTATTAGGCATAGTTGCATGGTTGATGGATGTTTCCTGCAATCTTTGATCTTGTTTTGAAGAGGATTGTGTTAGAGTTCAATAAGATTCTTGGCGTTTGATTTGTCTTTTCTTTTTAATGATAGAGTTTCTTGGTAGTTGTTTTTATTCTTCAGCAGTCGGTTTGGTTTGAAAGTGTTTATGCTTAATCTTATCGGACTCAAAAGATTAGTCGTTGTACCTTACTCTTATTTCTTTAGTTGTCCATACCATACTTATATGTTTCTACTCTGTTTGGAGTTGGATGCAATGAGAGATCCTTCTATAACAGCAAAGCTTTGTTTGAATGGCAGCTGGTGCGGCCAAACCAAAGCCCTCGGATGGAAGGTCTCGGAAAATACTTGGTGATATTGGGAATGTTGTGAACACAAGAGAAGTCGCAATTTTAGGGTACGCATGAGTTCTTTGCATTTTCGTTTGGTCACTTCTTTTCTTGGTTTTTCAAGAACGTATGGTCATGAGTTGATTTCACTCTCTTTTGCATTCTTTACAGAAAGCCAATTTCACTAACATCTCGCCCAATAACAAGGTAGATAGAAAATTTTCGCATACCACAACTTCCATTCTCTGTCTGACTCATACTTACCAATTCCATTTTCACTTTATTCATATTTTTGTTTGTGATTCTGTAGGAGCTTTGGAGCCCAACTTCTAGCCAATGCTCAAGCAGCCGCGGCTGCTCAAAAGGTATACCTCTACCAATTCTTGATCTCTTTTCCTTGCTTTTTCTTTCTGTGTCTAGAGTCTATCAATTCTTCATCTCTTTGACAAGTCTATCAATTCTTAGACAAAACAGATTTTGTCTGACAAGTGCAATTGGTTTTGGCTTGTGAAGAAATCGACGGTGGTTTTTGAAGCATGCAAGGGAACCCAAAAGGTGGTTGCACCTGCACCAGCCCGGAAGACTACCAAGCAGAAACCTGAGAACGTCAACAAGGAAAAGTCGAAATCTCACCATAATGAATTGCCAGAGCAGAAAGCAGAGAAAGCCATGGCAAAGACTAGTAACAATCCTGTTAATGAATTAGCAGAGCAGAAAGCAGAGAAAGCCATGGCAAAGACTAGTAACAATCCTGTTGATGAGGTCAGTTCTGATATCGACGAGAAAATGAAAAGCGCCTCTGGCCTTTCCATTGCCTGCTCGGCGAGGAGATCCTCAAACCAATCGCGAAAGACTCTCACATCCGTCTTAACTGCCCGAAGTAAGATGGCTTGCGGTATCAAAGAAAAGGTTGGCAACATTGACGCCATGGACGCGGATGATCAACAAGCTGTTGTTGAATATGTTGAGGACATTTACAAGTTCTACCGGGTTGCTGAGGTATATGCTTGATCGATACAAACACCAATGTTTTTGAACATGGGTTCAATCAAATTTTGTTGCTTACAATGTCTTATGATGTATTTGTATTGCAGAATGCAAGCAGGATCCACGACTACATACACTCGCAGCCGGAGATCAACTCTCGTATGAGATCCATCCTAGCTGATTGGCTGATTGAAGTTCACAACAAATTTGAACTTATGCCCGAGACAATGTACCTCACAATGTACATAATTGACAAGTACCTTTCTGTTAAAACTGTTCCAAGAAGAGAATTGCAGCTTCTAGGCATTGGCGCAATGCTCATAGCTTGCAAATACGAGGAGATTTGGGCACCAGAGGTAGTTACTATACTCTTAGTCTCTAATCAGTCCTCTAAGAATGATGTGTTTCTCTGCTTTCGAACCAACTCTTTAAACATTTGTTCTTTGGAATGTTGTAGGTGAATGATTTTGAGTGCATATCTGATCGGGCATACAACAGAGAGCAGATCCTGAAGATGGAAAAGATGGTGCTTAACAAGCTTGAATGGAGCTTGACTGTGCCCACTCCCTATGTTTTCCTCGTTCGTTTCATCAAGGCTGCACAATCTGATAAAGAGGTAACTTGATTTATATTTTACAATTCATCATGGGAAGTGCTAATTCTCTCACCTTGTGTGTGCGCGATGGGTAAAGTACAGATGGAACACATGACCTTCTTCTTCTCAGAGCTGGCCCTTGTCAACTATTGCATGATCATGTTCTCCCCATCTGTCATAGCCGCCTCGTGTGTTTACGCCGCGCAGTGCACCTTGAGGAAGGGCTCCTTGTGGAACGAAACTCTGAAGCTCCACACCGGTTTCTCGGAGACACAGCTCACGTAAATTTCTCAATCTCAGCATCTCTTTGCAATTCTTTGTTAAGCAAGAATTGATCATGGGTTTTTTCTGGGTTGCAGGGACTGCGCCAAGATGTTGGTCCAATTTCACTCGGTGGCAGCGGGCGACAAGCTCAAGGCGGTGTTGAAGAAGTATTCGAGCCCCGAGCGTAGCGCCGTTGCGCTGCTTCCCCCGGCAACGAAGCTGATGGGGAAGGATGAAGAGTCTACTACAAAGTAAAGTCATCATTGCTCGGATGATTGTTTGCGTTGGTGGAGGGGAGAGTCTACTAAGTAATATAATAAGTCATCGATTGGATGATTTTTTTTTCTTTTTAACCTTTATAGCAAAAGACTTGATTTTTTTGGTTTTGGGGTCAGTTCAACCTCTGACTGCATATTATTAGATTTTCTGTAAAACTTTTCAAATCTCTGGAAAACAAGGAATCGTTTTCATGGTTGCATGCAACTAATGAAAATCGTTTTGAAGAAAACACGATTGTTGATGAGTTTGAAAGCTAGATGAGATGACAAAGTCAAGCTCCATTTGTTTTTTTACCGAGTCGAGAAAAAACCTCCACTCCAAACACATGACTAAATCAATCGGGCTTGAGCGTGTTGCTTGACTAAAAATAAGATTTGCACTATGAAATGATAGATTATTGAAATGATATTTTATTGAAATGATATTTTTTAGAGTTATAAAATCTTATTACGGGTAAAGTTGGTAAAAGGTGAAGCAAAAGCCCGGAAATAAGATTTCGAACTAAAAATTGTATATTATTTTAATTTTGCTAAAAATTGTTTTCACTAAACATCATTTGTCTGGACATAAAATTTTTTTAGAGTTTGGAGTTTTATTAGCTCGCTCCATATACACAATTTTCACTCATTGAAGGAAAATCGTCTGATAACAATTACAAAGCCATGGTTGTTAATTGTCCCCTCAAGTGAGAGATCCTAATCATTCTGTTTTGCAAGCCATTTATAATGTAAAATAAAAAAAAAATTCTAAATGATGATTCGGAATGTGATTTGGCTTGATGGCCGGTCTTCCTCCTCCTCTCAACTCTGCAATCCATATTCACACTGCACAAAGGTACTACAATACAAGTTGGTAAAATACACTGATCAAGGTATTTTTAATAGTTTTAATTGCGGTGCAAAACTGTAAAATTTTTATAATGTGAAAATTTCGATTTTTAGGATTTTTTGTGCTGTATTTTGACCTCTCTGAATTTCAATGCACGAACAATTTAACTAAAAAATGCTTCAACTAGAAAAAAAATCATGATTTGGATTTGAAAAAAAAATCAATGATTTGGATTAGAAAAAAATCCATATCACCATTGATTTTTTAATGATTGACATTTAGAAAACAAATGGGCGTAGATTTGTTGATTGTTAATTACAATAGTAGTTGAGAAAAATAGAAAGTCAAGGTTGTTAATGTTCGTGTGATTCAATATCACAACTCAATTGTGATTGCTTTATAGTTTTTACTGTATAATGATCCCTATGCCTTCACATAAAATCCGTAAGGGGTTTGCCCTGTCTTTGTACATAAATCCCAAGGTTTTGCAAGAGTATGAGTAATTCTTCTACTAGAATAAATTCTCTTGTAGGTGCCCCCTAAAAATAATTAGGAGGTTGGTGAATCATGACCTTAATAATATAATATAATATAATAAAAGGTTCTTTTCTTTCACATGGTCGCCTGAAATGAAAGGAAGGAAAAATAGAACATAGTAGAAAACAAGTTAATTAGTTAGGTTGTTAATTAGTTTGGTTGATTTAGGCATTTTTTTCAGGGTGAGTAAGAGTTTGGGGATGAGTCTAAAAGCACAATTATTTAGAAAAAATTAAATAAATTAAATGAAAAATTACAACGACAATTGGGAGACTAGGCCCCAAACGAGATCCATTAATTTGTAAAGAATTACAAAAAATGTACTATTTTGAGTTTCAGGATTTGAATCGTTTATAACAAGCACTTTTTTAACTGGCTAGCACAAAAGAGTCTAGAGTCTTCTAATTCTTCAAGAAAATCACCTCTTTTTTTCTTAATTATCTTCCTAGTAATAAACTGTTTTAGATATGAGTTGTATAGATTTTTTTACATTTTCTCTCCAAATATCTCATTTGTTGGACCAATTTTACCTCAGTCTTTCAAATCGTCTATAAATATTTTGACTATTCTTATCTCGTTGGAGCACGCTTAAAGCAAGCAGGCTTGAAAATCTTACGAAAACATAAAGCTACTGTGCGGTTCTGTTACATTATTAAACTACATAGCCAAGCCCGTGTAAAATATAAGTGGGGCCCACTAGACACTTGAAGCGGTCCCGATGCCGGGATAGGGAAAAGCTGGGTTGGAGTTGCCCGTAGTTAGGAAGGCGCAAGAAAAAAGTTAGCACACGATTATGGGCGTGGTGGGATTCTAAACGGATGAATGAACAGAGAAGGCATCGTCATAGATTTGTAAAAATCGATTAGTGGATGATTTGGAATGATAACCATTGAAGAAAGGCAAGTGCGACTAGGGTTGCTAATTGAGCAAGCCAGCTCGTAAGCATTTAACGTTCGGCTCGGCTTGATTCGACTCGAAACTTGACATTTAAATGCTCGACTCAAACTCGAATCTTACAAGCCGAGCTTGAACAAAGTCGTGTTCGACTCGACTCGATTCGGTTGTAACTCGAACTCGACTCGATAAAATAATATAATAATATAATTTTTATATTATATTATATATATATATATATATATATATATGAAATATAATAACAAAGATTGGCGAGCGAACGAGCTCACAAAAATTAAACAGTTTAAATAAAATTAAACAGTTTAAGTATATTCGAGCTCGAACACATAAAAAGATATTCGAGTCAAACTCGAGCATGTATGTCCAAAACTCGTTTGATCTCGAGTCGAGTTCGAATGAGTTTCGAACTATTCGAACCGAGTTCGAACACATGTTGAGTTCGGCTCGCTCGCTCAATTAGCACCCCTAAGTGCGATCCACTCGTGAAGAATAAACCACTAGATTTAGTGGAATCTTAGGGGGTTAATCTCTCAACGAACGTCATGAGACACAAGGTTATGTTGGAGGTTAGTTTAACTGTTTTATGTCAATTGTACCCGTAAATTTAGATCGTAAATTTATATTAATGAGGTTAATTTTTTAAGTGTGAATCGTATTTAGACAATTTTTATACAATTGACAATCTAATTTAAAAAATATTACAAGCCTGTTAATTAGATTATACATCTCTCACCTATATAAATTTGATTCACAAGTTTGTTAATATTAAAATATAAAAGATAAAAGAGATTTATGTCAAATTTATAAATTAAACTTATTAATAAGTGTAATCTCATTCGCAATAATTTAATAATAAAATATTATTTATATTCTCAATTTATTTTAAGAATGCAAATTAGATTTACATTTTGAAGCCCCCTATCTCCTCCCTCTCTCGTAACATCTACCTTGCTGTACACCTCTTGTTTTTCTATAATTCCATCATCAACACCCTTTTTGTTTCTATGTTATCTTTTGCTTCTATCCACAGACCCGTACGTGCACGTCCGAGATCAACAAAAACCAGTGAGGTGGGTGAGACGCCAAGAACAGCAAATCACCGCCGTGCACGCCGCTGTCACCGGAGGGTAGCGTCAACAACATCGTCATCACCATCGGCCGTTGGTATCCATCTCTTGTCCATGTGTTAGCCATCACCGTACACGCATAGCCACAAACATGCACAACATGCAAACCTATGTACGGCCATCGGAAAGTGATAAGGTGGAGTGAGGTATGCCAAAATTGTTGCTAATTCTTGGTGTTTTCTTGCAGGCCGAGAGACGGCTTGCAACATGCAGGATGTTACCAGTGTATTTTGCGAATCCGGTCAAGGCGATGTTAGGAACGCCAAAGCATAGAGATTGAAAAAGTTAACAATACGAAGAAATAGAGCCTTATTGGGTTTATCCTACATTGGTCGTAAAGGCTACTCGTGATTTAAGCTAATAGGATCGCTTATTCTTTAAGTTAGTTTTTTGATTAAGAGGCCCGTAACCCTTAATTTTTTTAAGGAGAGATTGTCAAGACGATAATGATTTTGGGATTCCCGATTCTGGGATGTGAAGATTTTGAGATCACCCGATGGGGAGTTGTTGAATTTATATCATCTAAAAAGTGTTTGTGACTTGTATATAAACTAATAGGAAAGTTTATTCCTTAAAAGTGTTGGTAATTTGTAAATAAACTAATAGAAAAACCTTATCCCCTAAGTTAAAATTAAGAGAGGGCGTCTATTAAGGGAGACCCGTGACATTTGTTTCCCTTTAGGTCTTTTTAAACGCCAAAGGGCCTAACATGCCAAAGCCAATCCCGAGAGACGAGCATATGTGAGGCCATAATTAACACCAGAGACCAGAAGACTCGCCCCGTCCCCCATCCGTCTGTGGAGGCAAGGAAGAGTTTGCCATTAGATAGGTTGCTCATGTGGAATATGGTGTTCTCAAAACCTGCTCCCCGGATGCAAGTTGGGTCGCGCT